>PVJN01013876.1:24987-47984 GCA_004026805.1 Lasiurus borealis | reverse complement strand
TTGTCTATAGCTTCCTTGATCCACCCTCTTCCTATAAAACCTTCCTTTTTGTACAACCCATGGGAGCCCCCTTCTAGCTGCAGCTGGGATGCTGCCCGATCCATGACTTGCTTCCTAAAGCCAGTTAGACCCTCACACGTGCTCGGCCGGGTTTGTTGGCGAACAGCACGGGGAGAAAGCGCACTGTCCCGTGGACACGGGCCGGGCCCGCACGCCCCTTGAGGTTCCTGGTCTCTGCCCGCAGCTTCCAGGCCAGCTGGGAGCGGCCCCGTCCGGTGAACACTGATCATTGAGAAAGGTGGCTCCGTGTTTCAGCTGCCATCTGCTTCCGAGTTTTCTGCCAAGCACACAAGTCGATGCTCCGTAATTTGCTCTTTTGTAAAACAAGGCACTTCATTTCATGGAAATCCATGCTATTTTAACAGGATATTCTTTACCAGGAAGAGCATTTACTCCTGGAAACATACTTCTTTCCAAAGAAAACTGCAGACTCCCCCGATGAAGTGTGAGGAACACATTTTTTTTTGCAGGGGGATGGGTGTGGATTTATGTAATGACACTTTCTGGTGCAATTTCTATAAATAAATTTCCATTGTCATGACAATGTGGCAATAATAACTGTTTCATTAGACACTTCACAACAAAGCTGCTGTTTCTTTCATTTCAACCGAAAATGGATTTCTTTCCAAAAATAGTTCTTTAGCCTTCTGTCCAAAACTTCCAGAAGATTCACTCCCTGCGGGCCCCTCCCAAGGGCCTACCTCCTGGCTGACTGCACCCTCCCAGGTGTTGTGGGCTGTTTTCCTCCTGCTCCTCCCCCCCTCCCACCTGTCAGCCCTGCAGCTGGCAAGGCCTTCCTAGTACCCACACCCTCGAGAGGTTTCTCCTGCATCGTCCTGTCCCCTCAAGGACGGTTGCAGCAAAGGGGCTCATCGGCAAATAAAAATGTGGGACACCATCCAGATGCCATTGCTGACGTGTACACATCAGGAAGTGTTTGACATTGAAACAGGGACTCAAAGCTATCAGACATTGAAATTGGGACTCAACCATTTTTTTTTCTTTTGCTCTGGTGGGTTTATTTCTAGCCTACAGGGGCAAGAGGTGTTTAAAGAAGAGAATCAGGGGGTATGGGGGGGAAGCAGACGTAGAGGCAAAGAAGCCGTGAACAGACTGTCGTGCTACAGCGGGAAGGCAGGGGAGGTTGGGGGGAGGGGCCTGTAGGAGATCAACGGAAGGACTTGTGTGCATGTGTGTGTGGGCATGGCCAGTGGATACAGGTGGGGGGTGGGGAGGACAATAGGGAAAAAAATAATTAATTAATTAATTAAAAATAAAATAATTCCCCCCTCCAAAAAAATGTGGGACAATCCCCTTAGCAGAGCCATGGGGTTTGTGCTAACAAGCTATCAGCCTAGCTCTCACCCACAGGAAAGGAGACTCTGATCTCACAGCGTGCGTGGAAATCTCCCACTTCCCACAGCATGAGGCGTGCCAAGACCCTCTGCCACTCCCAACACGCAGGTCTCAGCTCCCTCTGCGCATCTCAAAGCCATGCTTCTAAAACAGGGCCTCGCCCTAACCGGTGTGGCTCAATGGATAGTGCGTCGGCCTGCGGACTCAAGGGTCCCAGGATCAATTGCGTTCAAAGGCATGTACCTTGGTTGCAGGCACATCCCCAGTAGGAAATGTGCAGGAGGCGGCTGATCAATGTGATGTCTCTCTCTCATCGATGTTTCTAACTCTCTCTTCTTCTCCCTTCCTCTCTGTAAAAAAATTGATAAAATAGATTTTTTTAAAAGACACAAAACATCAATGCCTGTATGTTGCTGATAAATGCTATCTTATTCACACGTGTGTCAATGATGAGACTTCTGCTTCCCTCCCTGCACGGTGGCACAGAAGACAGGGTGTCAAGTCCAGGCACATGGGTCCTGCCTGTGGTTTCTGCGTGTAGCCAGGCCTCCAGGGGGAGCAGACTCCACTGAGGGACTGGGATGCAGAGCTGGGTCAGATCAGAGTGAGGAATAAAGTCACTGCGCAGCTTAGAAGGGAACAGGGAGAGTTTATGAGGAGGCTTTGCTCTGTGCCCTTGTGTCCAGACTCAGCATCGCTAACTGCAAGCCTATCCAAGGGTCACAGCGAAAACAGCATCCCGCTGTGTCAGAGGGACCGTCTCTCTGCCAGAGCGGAGCCGCACCTGGGAACCTGCATTCCCTGTGGGTCAGGGAATGCCAGCAGATGCCAGAGAGTGTCTGGTTCATTCCTGTCTGTGCATATCCCTTCTTTCCCATATCTAAGACCAACATGTTTTTTAAATATTTACTGTTGAAAATATGACATAGGTCCTCCTTTTCCCCATTAACCTCTTCCAGCCTGTTCCTGATCTCCCCCCCGCACCCCTGCAGACCTGCACCACCCCACTGTCTGCGTCCACGGGTGAGGCATCTATGCACACAAGTTCATGGGCTGGTCTCTTCCCCTGCCTTCCCTCTGAGGTTCTACAGTCTGTTCATGCGTCCGTGTCTCTGGGTGGATTTCTGTTCATGTTTATTCGGGTCATTAGTTTCCACACATGAATGAGATCATGTGACGCTTGTCTTCCTTTTGATCGATATTTATACACGATCAAATCACACCGGGGGGGGGGGGGAGGAACAAGCAGAAAAGATCGGGCGGCTTTTGAAAAGTCATTGGAAATCTTTACAAGCCTTAACGTCTCTTCGGATTTTCTTAAAAGGCAAATACCGCAGGATATTCTCATCTAAAGCAAATCCCCTCTTAATGTTCGCCTCTTAATAGTGTTCACCCTTTTTTTCTTTCTTTTCTTATAACAATTTTACAAAGAGAAGATAAAGCATCAGAAGGGCCTTGCCATTTGCTTAGCTCTGAAACGTTCTCCTGTGCGAGGCATGTTTATTTAAAGCATCTCCATCTACACACACACACACTTCCCATGTGCGAGTTAAATTGGTTAAGAGTCGTTAAGTGGGGCACTGAGGATTAGCTGCATTATTCCCACGTCTCTTTACTGAAAATGCCGGCGAGCAGCGAGCCGTTTATTTATAACCTTGTTCCTCTGGGCCATGAATGATGCCATCGGTCGGTTTTCTCCTCATACCTTTCATGTCAAGTTCAACATGCGATCAGCAGTCCGGTGTGCTCATGTTTTATAAAGGAGCCCGCCACCATGGTGAGTGAAATACAGCGCATCCACCTGCTAAATCTGGAAAAGGAAAGGATGGACGAGTTCCCGCAGAACGTCATTATAACTGCCATTAGAATTTGCAATTTTTCTGTTCATTGCCCGTGGAGAGAAGTCCCAGTATCGTTGTTCTTTCACGTAAAAATAGACCGCATCGTGCTATCTTGCTTAATCACGGGAAATTAAAATTGGGAATCCAGAATATTCCCAGCGGTAAAAATCGTATTCTTCCCCATGATCGCCGCAACCACGGATCTGTGTCACTTCCGTGTGTGTCAAGACGGAAGTGGGTAATAGCATCTTGTCACTTACATTGTTGTCTGAAACATTTTGGTTATGGTTGATGGTCACCTGTCTACAAAGCATGGGACTCTCATTGTCATTAACATACAAGAGAGAGGCCTCTCACTGCCATTAACATACAATAAAGAGGACTGACAGCCCCATCCCTGCCTGGAGGCATGAGTTAAGCTTGGAGAGCAACCAGGGTTCCTGGAGGACCTTGCAGCAGAAAAAAACTTGCTAAGTCTTATCACTTCTCCGAGGACATACTTCTGCGCATCCACATTCTGATCAGCTCTTACCATGCACTGGGCCCTCGTTTTTCTCTAAACTAGAAGCCCAATGCACGAATCTTCGTGCCAAAATGGGTCTTCCTTTGCCTGGCTGTGGGCACCACCTCCGCTCTGGCCCAGACCTGACTTTCTGCCTTCTCTCGCTGCTCAGAGGCCAGAGCAGCTGGATGCCTGTGCATGCAAATTACCCCACCATATTTGTTGGGTTAATTTGCATACTCATTCCTGATTGGCTAGTGGGTGTCACAAAGGTACGGTCAATTAGCATGTTACTCCTTTTATTAGGTAGATGAAGATTTCCAGGAAGCAATTCTCCGGAAACCTGTCCTGACTTAGGCCAGCCTGACTCCGCCCACTCGAGGAGATGAGGTTGATGGAGGCCTGACCCCGAAGGCGTATGATCTTAGCGTTGGCCTCACGGCACAACTTCCGTCTGTGGAAGGACCAAGTCCTGCACCAAAACAGAGAGGTATCACCTACTGGTAAGATGGCTGATGCTCCTCTGGGCTTTGCTGAACAACAGACATTGCTTCTTGACTTGCTATTTTGAGTGTTTCTTTTAAATAACTTCTAATTCGATTTTTTTCTCTTCCTTTTTGAAATGTAAACCTTCCGCAACCCAGAACTGGCTCTCAGGGTCCTGGAAGCCCCCTCTTTGCCATGTAATGGTGGAAGGAGTGAGTGTGCTGTAACCTGGGTTCTGTGGCCAGATGGGAGCCCAGCATCAATGTGCACCCACAAGGGATGGCCTCCAGCTGGCCTCCCTCTAACATTCTTCGACCTTTTTCCTTAGTTCTGTCCCGTGTGGTAACACCCTCCTGCCATTTGCTCCAGCAGAATTGAGTGCCCTCTTCCTCCCCAATTCCAGTCCTCTCTTCCCCCAACTGCAATGTCCTGGAATCTAACCTCCTGACTGTGTAACTGGTGCAGTGTGTCTCTTCCAGGACTGTCGTTGCTTTTTAAACAAGAGTAAGACAGATGCGGAAACCTAATTCCTAGCAACTAGTCATTCACTGCATGAATGACTTAAAAAAAAAACACTTTTATTTTACAAAATGAGAATGTGCTGGCTTCTGCTAAAATGCCCTTTGCTGGAGAGGAACGTATAAGGACTGAAAGCTACTAAAGTGTTCAGAGTCTCAGGATGAGTAAGTTGGCTTAGCACTGTTCCAAATCTTCAACTTCAATATGTCTGCATAGAAAATAACCTCAAGATTACTTTTCAACACATTGGATCTGAGTACCACTTGCTTCCATATTTTTTTAAATATATTTTTTATTTACTTCAGAGAGAAAAGGAGAGGGTGTGAGAAAGAGAAACATCAAGGAGAGAGAATATCATCCATCAGCTGCCTCCTGTACACCCTCTACTGGGGATCATGCACACAACCCAGGCCTGTGTGCCCTCATTGGGAACAGAGCCTGTGACCTCCTGGTTCGCAGGTAGATTCTCAATCACTGAGCAACACCAGCCAGGGCTCCATTTTTTTTTTCTTTTTTTTTTAACCTCCTCCCCTACAGCTCTCAGACACCATGCTGTCCCTTAGTGCCCCGTGAATAATTCCCACTGATGCTGACCCAGGAGGAGAGCACCGGAAAGAAAGGAGGCCGAGTGGAGATATGAGGAAATGATTCGTCCATTAACTCCTTAATAATTCCCCAGTGGAGCCATTCCCTCCAGCCCCGCGCAGCCACGTGGCCAAGATAAAAGCGCATCCCGCTGATGAAGTTCCTGTGATCTGAAGGACGCATCTTACTGTGGCTGCCGGCGAAAGGTTAACGAGGAAATGATTAGCTGACACGCGGGAGCTCCTTCCTCTCCCTGAGCCTTCAAAGTCTTCCGCACAGAAGGAAAGGACCGGGCCCAGGGAGAAGCCATTTCTGACTTTCTTGCAGACATTGTAATTTTTTTTTGCTTTAATCTGCTAATGCCGTGTTCGCTTTTATTTAAAATCAACGAGAGTAGGAGCAACATGTGTAGTAGCAATCAGAACTGCTTCCCATAGTTTAAGGGATGAAAAGTACCATATTTTCCAGCGTATAAGATGACTGGGCATATAAGACAACCCCCAACTTTTCCAGTTAAAATATACCCACCCTATAAGATGACACCCGATGTATAAGATGATCCCTGACTTTTGAGAAGATTTTTCTGGGTTAAAAAGCCAGAAAATACGGTAGCTGCAATAAATCAAATAAAATAATTAAAAATGCATTGGATGTGTTTTCCTATGAGATATGACACAACGTTGTGAGTTATCATGAGTCTCATGCCCTGGCCCTGCTGAGACTTGCCCTGGAACCATGAATGGTGTGCATCACACTCGCATCTCTCCACTAATTCATACCACATCGTGTCTGTCTGCCTACGTGCCCAGGCTAAGTGAAACCATGAGGATGCATTAGGCAGTGCCATGAAATACTCTTTGGTGCCCAAAGAGACAGCGGGTATTGATTAAATTTTATTTTTATAGCCCAGGAGAAATGTCACATAAGTTAAACTGTCCAATATGAATAAATACATATTTAAATAGTGCATAGAAAAATAGTTATTTATGTCTTTCCTGGGAAAATATAGATGTATTTAATTAAAGGGAAATTACTTTATTAAGAAACTGTCTGTTTTGCAAACGCTCTAAAATCTCCAATGCCAGGAGGACTAGGTATAAAGGTTAACAAGTGGTTGAAGCTGCATAATTCCACCCGAAGGTGGTCCAGTAAGGAGCATCATTCCTTGTGGAGCATAACCTGAAGGAATGTGCCGCTCCCAGGATATTCCAATTTATCTCGGAAACCGTCTCCTGGCCTGCACCAGTCTGTGGCCCTGGTGTGTGCTCTGCCCCCAAGTGGACAGTCCCCAAACTACTGCCTGATGCTGCTTTCTGGACAGGAAATGTAGTATCTGCATAATTTACATAGGCTATAAAAGTCAATTCACCTTGTAATCGTCATAAGTTGGTCAGAGAGTTGTATTTGAAGTGGCCATTGGTTTGCAAAAAGGATACCAGAAAAGGCATTGATGGCTTGCATAATTCTCTCTTGGGTCCTTGCCTCACTGTCTCCCATTCTCGATGACATGTGTACGGATTCCAGCATCCTTATCTCCCCCGATCACGTCTGAACTCTTTCATTTGGGCATATGTTTGGGGGTGTAATTGCCGTAACATCTCCTAACAAGTCCGCGATGAATATTGTAGTAATAGCTTTGGCTTCCAGGTCCTGTCTTTTGAGATGTTTGATATCCGATGATTGGTTTGATCTTTGGGGATGGCTCCGAAACTTTCACCCAAGTTCAAATCATTATGTGCAAAAAGCGCTCTGAGCACTGGGACTCCGAGATGGAAAGGAAGCCAGCCTAATGAGGCCTTTTGGGCTTTCGAGAGGCAATCAAAACCTTGGGACAAACAAGAGACAGTAAACAGACTGATGCTCCCTGGACTCTGCCGCTTCCAGCACATCCGTGAGGACCTCACCCATGTCCATGCGCATCCGTGGAAGGCTCTCCGTGTTCTGTACACGACACGCCGCGTGTTGCAGCAAGGAGTCCAATTAATAAACAGCAACGAACATATGAGACTTGCCTTTGTATAAAAATTGATCGCTTGCAGTGTTTCTAACCACAAACCGATGTAGTTACTACTGAAATCCAACGCTAACACGGATCGTGTTCTCACGGAAACCAGCTGCCCTTTAACTAGACAGCATCTTGTATGTCTTGCCACGTGCCAACCTCTATCTCCCCACGCAGTGATGGCAAACCCTGCCCCAAAGCTCCCGCAAACAAGAATTCCATCACAGGGTTGATGGTCTCTGGGTAGACCATCCCCAGAGCTCCCCACAAGCAGACGGCACAGTGAAGAGCAGCTGCTGTCTCCACATGTGTCTCGCTCAGTGTAGACCCGGGTCCCTGGGAGCCAGAATCATGCCCATCTGGCAGCGCCAAGAGACACGCTCCTGAATGTCAGCGACGCCACAGAGCTAACATCGCCATGGAAGCTGAGCCCTCGCCAGCTCCCGGTGTCCAATCTCAGCCATGCAGCACATTCCCAGTGTCACCGTCTGGTGCGGGAGAGCAGCGGGAGGAGGGAGAGGAGATGGCAACGTCAGACAGCGCTAATAAAAGAACCAAGTTGCTGGCCAGCGGGGACCAGGCCTGGGGTGCCTCCAGGGCACCCGCCCAGGACACCCAGGCTTCATCTGTCCCCAGAGAGAAAATGCTCCAAGGGGTTTCTGTCCCCAAAACGCTGCAGATGTTCCCACCAAATGCCCCTCACCTGTCCAGCACATGCAGGGGAAAGAGGTCCGTGTGACCACACAGAATTCCGGCAGACGGGATTCTTGCGAATGTTCTGTGTCCTGGTCTCTGTTTATAGAAGGTATGTGTTTCTCTACTTTTGTACAATTACATGAGTATGCCAATGGTCCCAGGTATCCTAGCTAATAAAGAGGGAATATGCTAATTGACCGTCACACCCTCACAAAGAGGGCAGTGCCCATAGCCAATAAGGAGGGAATATGCTAATTGACTGCCACACCCTCAAAGATGGCAGTGCACACAGCCACAAGATGGTGACACCCAGTCTCCTCAGCCATGTTAGGGTGGCAGGCACGTGGCATGGTTGGGCCTGCCCCCAGGCAGGTATGGCCACTCGGCACACCTCCCTCCAGAGTCCCCCAGGCCCCTCAGCCCCCCAGGCACCCAGGGCTGGCCCAAGGTGCAGGCAAGCCTCAGATGGTAGCTGCCCAGCTGCCCAGGGCCGGCCTGAGAGATAACTAAACAATTGAACAAGCAGGCTGCTGGGGGTGTGCAGACCAGCGGGGTGGAGGTGAAGGAGGAAGGAGAGCTGTTGGGGTCATCGATGCCAGCAGGAGCAGCAGTTGGGGGTGATTAGGCTGGTTGAGGGGAGGAAGTTGGGAGTGACCAGGCTGGCAGGGGAGCAGTTAGGGGCAACCAGGCTGGCAGGGGGGCAGTTATGGATGACCAGGTCATCAGGAGGTGCAGTTAGAAGTGACCAGGCTGACAGGGAGGTGGCAGTTAGGAGCGATCAGGCCGGCATACAGAGGCAGTGAGGTATGATCAGGCAGGCAGGCAGATGAGCGATTAGGAGCCAGTGGTCCAGGGTTGTGAGAGGGATGTCCCAGATTGCAGAGGGTGCAGGCTGGGCTGAGGAGACCTCCCCCCTCCCCACACACACCCACCGTGCACAAATTTCATGCACCGGGCCCTCTAGTATAATTATATTTACAAATAGAGTAATGACTTTAACCCACAATTTGAAATATGAAATGTTTATCTTTTGTATTTTACGGTAACACACACTTAAGGAAAAAATAGATATCACTCTCATTTGCTTACGTTTGTGGCTATGACAGTTGGTAGCAGCTCTTACACATTTGTCTTAAGCATAACCAGTGGAGGTTGTTACCAGGGTGGGAAGAGGGAAAAGAAAGGTCCTTTGCCTTAAAATTCATCAGTAAAAGATTTGATACAGTTTTTAAATTTCTTGATGTTTAAGAGTACATACATAAGCATGAAAACATACACAGCGCAGAATCCTACGACTCTTCAGTAGAAAGGCACAGATCAGCCGAGACCGGTTTGGCTCAGTGGATAGAGCGTTGGCTTGCGGACTGAGGGGTCCCAGGTTCGATTCCGGTCAGGGGCATGTGCCTTGCTTGCGGGCACATCTCCACTGTGGGGTGTGCAGGAGGCGGCTGATCGATGTCTCTCTCTCATCGATGTTTCTGACTTTCTGTCTCTCTCTCTTCCTCTCTGTAAAAAATCAATAAAATATATTAAAAAAAAAAAAAAGAAAGGCACAGACCGGGGTAAAAGTGAGCTCCTTGACACTCAATTACAAACTCAGACTGGAAAAACATAAGTGGCAGGCAGAAGGTAACCCGAGGATGCGTGCACCCAGAGCGATCTTGGGGACAGGACATGAATACTCAACAAAGGTGCGTTAACTAACCCCTTCATTTTGACCCCCCATCTGTGGCTCAGCTTCCATGAGAAACATGGGAACTACTCGTCGTGAGTTCTACTCCATCTGTGCCGGGTATTTTTACCTCCTGTCATTGTATTTCCCCAGACCTGTCCTCTGACTGGGAGCGCTGTCCTGCTTTTTGTAAGCAATTACTGTGTGTCTGGGGGCAATGTGTCCACCGTGCGGGAAAGCGGGGGAAAGGAACCTGTCAGAGCATCACCAGAATCTCAGCAAAAAGTGGGAGGACAGGCGCAGAGAGGAAAAGTATCTTCACTGCTGGGCTGGAGGAAAAATGGAAAAGAAAAGAAAAAGGCAGAGGGGAAAAGGTAACATTGCAACTCTTTAAAAAAAATGAAATAGAGTAAAAGCAGAGAGATGAAGTAAGAAATGAGAGAATCAGAAAAATGCAGGTCCCAAATATATTAAACTGAAGATGAATAATGAAAAATACTAGTGGAGACCAAGATGGCGGCAGAGGCAAATGCCTCTACACACACCGCCTCCCACAACCACATCAAAATTACCAGTAAAACATAGAACCGTCATTCAGAACCACTGGAAAGCTTGCTCAATGGAAGTCCTACAATCAGGGGGGTAAAGAAGGGAGCACACTAAGACTGATGGGAGACATGGAGGTGGGGAATGGGCTGGCACAGCAGCCATGAGGGACCCGGTTTTAATCTGGAAGGGGAGCATCTCTGTGGAGATCACCCAGAGGAACAAGGGGTCCCAGCCCCAAACCAGACCCCCAGCCTAGGGCCCCAGAGCTGGGAAAAGAAGTCCTTATGGGCAGTAAGAACTATGGGCTGTAAAAACCAGTGGGGATTGGGGCTCAGTGACACGTAGGCTGCTGAAGACCCAGCTGCTCCTCTTAAAAGGCCAGCACCACGAACTGAACATACAAGGTCCTGCTTCCTCTGAGCTCCAGCACCAGGGGGAGGCTCTGGGAAGACAGACACATACGAGGAGGAAATGGATTGTCTGGCATCAAAGCAGGAAACTGGGGGACAGCTTTCTCCCAGATGGAGGTGCTCACAAGGTCACTGTTCCTATGCTGAGACCTCCCTGGTCACAGGGCCATTTCTGTTTGCTCCACCCTGGCGATTCATTGAGACTCTGCCCCATCCAATTTACAACGCCCCCCCCCCCCAGCTGTGTGCAGCAATCCTTCCTCAGGCTAAAATCTGTCACACAAGCTGCAGCTGAGTCAAGGAGCCCCAAAGCTATCAGTAAAAGGCACGAGACTCGGCACCAGGACCGGCCTGCCTTGATTCACAGCTAGGCCCCTCTGGGCACTTCTAAGCATGACACAAAGAGGAGGAATCTGCAGATCTCTCTGTAGCTCCTGCTGGATGGCCAGAGGCAGTGGCTGACTATGCACCTCCCTAGAGACACAAGAGCCGATGGACCCAGTGGTCAGTGTCAGACCATAGCAGATGACAAGAGAAAAAGACAAGAAAAAAAGCTAAAGGAGCCAAGACCGGTTTGGCTCAGTGGATGGAGCGTCAGCCTGCAGACTGAAAGGTCCCAGGTTCGATTCCGGTCGGGGGCATGTACCTTGCTTGCAGGCACAACTCGAGTAGGGGGCGTGCAGGAGGCAGCTGATTGATGTCTCTCTCTCTCATCGATGTTTCTGACTTTCTACCCCTCTCCCTTCCTCTCTGTAAAAAATCAATAAAATATTTTTTAAAAAAGCTAAAGGAGTTTATCACACCAAACCGATATTATATGAAATGTTGAAGAGTATTCTTTAAGATGAGGAAAAAGAAAAAAAGAAGATAAAAAATATGAACAATCAAAAGTCAACAAATACATACCTATCAATAATTGAATCCAAAAATCAAAACAAACAAGTAAGAAATCTAATGGACAAAATAAACAGCTGAATAAAATATAATCAGAGGCAGGGAAATGGAACAGATGGGTGATTCTGAGAGGGAAAGGGAGGATGGGAAATGGGAAGAGATTAAATAAAGAGATTTTAAAAAGATGCACACATGCTTTACCTATGGACAAGACAAATGTATGGTGGAGGCCTGGGATGGGATAGGACCCAGATGGAGGAGAGCTATGAGGAGGTAAAGAGGGACACCTATAATAATCCCAACAATAAAGATTTTTTAATGATACTAGTAGGACAAAGCACATTTCCTGATAACTAATTGGAATTTAAAAATTAATAATTATCTGAGCTTTATAATTAGACTAGACATATTAAATAATTCCAGCTCAGTACTCTTTTGCCTTTTGTTGAAGCTCAATTATAATGTAAAATAAGTAAGTAATAAGGCATTAAATATTCAATATGGCACATAGGTATGCAATAAGTAGAGATATCTACGTCAATTATTTTGCACTATTACTTAATGAATACTCTAGAGTATGCAAGTGGTTAGACTTAGAATGATTTGCTTTCATAAATTAACAATGCCTCTAACATTACAGATGACTACAAAAGCAAAACTAGCTATTCGCTGTCACTCATAGGAATAACAAAAAGGAGAATTATAGGATCAAATAAGTATTTAATGCAAAAAAGTTAAAATGCAATATAGAAATATATTAATAAAAGATATTAGTAAAGCAGTATCCACTTGCAAAATGCTTTACAATATATACATAGGTTCTTCTCAACACAAACTTGAAATTTTTCAATTATTTAATTAAACTGGGCCATTAGGTTTGATAAAAAAATAAAGAAACAAAGATTAAAAACATATATATGCTGCCTGGCTGGTGTGACTCAGTTGGCTGAGCCCTGTCCCAGGTACCAGGAGGTCGGGGTTCAATTCCAGGTCAGAGCACATGCCTGGGTTGTGGGCTCCATTGCCAGTGTGGGACAAGCAAGAGGCAGCCAATCAATGTTTCTCATCAATGTTTCTATCTCTCTCCCTCTCCCTTTCTCTCTCTGATATCAATAAAAAGATATTTTTTAAGAAAGTAGATATACCCGGTGAAAATGCTAAGTTGTCTGGGTTGTCTATGTGGGTTAATAAATATCAATATTGTATTTATCACACTTATTCTCTCTCCACTGTACACAAATAACCTGTATGTCATGTATAAAGAATCCAATTCAAGGCTCTTGGATCTTTTATTTTAGTCATCTTTTCTCTAATACTGAATTATGTTACAGAATTAAAAATCAGCATCATGTTTCATTAAGTAATTTTAATATTTCATTGTAGTAAAATATAAAACAACATACTCATCTTTGTTGTTTCATAAAATTATCCAAAAGTATAAAAAGAATCAACCTGCAAAATCTAATCATAAAATGGTATCTTTTTAAGTTTAGTTTTTTAGAATTATTGGTATGGATCAGTAAAATTGGATTTTTTAAAAATAGTTCATAATTATCAGGTGAAGAAAAGAAAAAGTTAAAAGTAACTTAGACTTCCTCCCTCCTAAAGTAATTTTCACTGTCGCTGTTAATGTTTTCTTAAATATTTAACTAACGGTAGGCCTTTATTGTGAATTTTGCTTACTAAGCAATAATGAGCTAATAAAAGACAAAGGTTTGAAAGTTGGGATCTTTTAAAATTCTTTCTAAATTCTGAATCAAATTATTACCAAAACAATTTGCTGTGTTCCTGCAAAAATAGAAAAATATATAGATGATAGATTATGCATACACACAAACATGCATACAGGAACACACACACATGTTCACATATAGAAAGAGAGCTCTCAACATATTTAAAGGTAGATCTTTACTCATTATGTAAGAAAATAATAATTTTAACATATAACATACGTATTAATCATAACTAACCAAAGGCAGTATAACGTATTTCCTTCAAATTGTATATTGTGTTCTTACATAATTATAATCAAGTCCAATTAGAAGAAGTTGGGTTCTCAATTTGCATTTTAGAAAGTTAAAATAACTGGGTGAATGTACAAAATGTGCATTATATCCTTTCCTTTGAGGACTTTTTTTTAAAAAATAGATTTTATTGATTTTTTACAGAGAGGAAGGGAGAGGGATAGAAAGTCAGAAACATTGATGAGAGAGAGACATTGATCAGCCGCCTTCTGCACGCCTCCTACTGGAGTTGTGCCCGCAAGCAAGGTACATGCCCCTGACCGGAATCGAATCTGAGACCTTTCAGTCCACAGGCCGACGCTCTATCCACTGAGTCACACCGGTCTCGGCACCTTTGAGGACTTTTATATTCACTTATCATTCACCTCTTTAGCCTCGGTCTTACCTTCCAGGTCACATGTAATACTAGAGGCCCAGCACACAATTGAAATCATGCGGGGAGGTGTCCCACCTCCCGCCGTGCGAGAAGACTCCCTGCAAGAGGCCAGGACTCTCGCCTGACTCACAGAGTTCCCTGCCCCCTGCCGTGTCCACTCCAGGGCTGTCTGAGCCACCACACCAGCTCGGGCAGGCCCCCCTGCCTCTGTCTCCATCTCTGCTGCAGGCCTCACCGGCATACACCACCTCCTCCTGTCTGCCCGTGACCCGTTACAGAGTCCTGGCCTAATTTGCATATTCCCTCTTTATACAGAGAAGATAGGAAGACCCTTTCACCCTGAAGTGAGCTTCATCCCTTCCATCCATTACTGATGCTGAGATACCACATGATACCACACCATCCCACCCCCACTCGGCATGGCCTCTTAAGGTTCCAGGATTTCTTGGTGGATGCAGAAATCAATGCATAAATCAATAAATCAATGCAGAAATCAATGCATAACCAACTTGACTTAGCTTGGGAGATCCTTCAGACTCCACAAAGCAAATGTATGGTCGTCTCCCACATCTACCTCTTCCAAAATACCACATTCATCCGCTGCCATGTGGCGCATCACAGAAAACGTGGGAGGAGAGACTGTGCATTGCCTTTCAGAAGAAGCTTCTTTAACATTCTGTGATCAGACCGTGTGCCCCGTGGAGTGTCGTACGTAGAGAGTTCCAAATTATGTACACGTTAGACATCCGATAGGAAACACACCTTCTTTATGTTTACTCTACCAATTCCCAAAAACACAGTGGTGATAACCAGTTTAAGGTGCCCGGTATCTAGACCTCCTCTTCGGGGGTCTCATTGTTATTTAATGCAAAAGAAGGGCACTGTACCATGCAGATCCATCAAAACTAGCTGACCTTTAACAGTGACACATGGCCAGAGGCCTGCCAGGCTGTCGGAGAGCAGGCCAATTTAACAAGCGGGCTCTCTCACACGGTGGAGCCCACAGAGCTGTCTTCATGTCTAACTGAAATTCCCACATGTTATCCAAATACAGTGGTACCTCGAGATACGAGTTTAATTTGTTCCATCACCTTGAGGCATGGGAAACTATGAGACGCTCGAGTCGAGGTAAACTGGTGGGTCGTGTGCAGCCAGCCGATCCGCGCGATGACTCCTATCTCAAATGTTGCTCGTATTTCAAAGCAAAAATTGCTCGCTCCACGGCTCATATCTCAAAAATCTCGTATGCTAGGGCACTCGTATCTCGAGGTGCCACTGTACATCTTTCAAACCCCGCAGACTTTATTCTTTCCTATATTGACTTTAATGGGTGGCATTGGTTCACAGAACCGCACAGGTTCCGAGGGTCCAACTCAACCAAAAATCATCCACATCCTGCATGGTGTGCCCATCGCCCTAAACAAAGGCTCTTTCCCCCTTTCGCCCTCTTTCACCTCCCCCACCTCCCTTCCCTCTGGTTGACACCATACCTTTATGTGTGTCTATGTGTTATCCTGTATAATAAAAGACTAACGTGCAAATTGACCGAACCGTGGAACAACCAGTTTCTGTGATGCGCACTGACCACCAGGGGGAGTCCTGCTCAGCCAGAAGCCTGGCTCACCGCTGGCGAGCACAGCGGCTGCTCGAGCTGCCACACCAGCGCTAAGGATGCCCCACTGACAACTTAGGCCTACTTCCTTGAGGGCTCCTGAACTGCGAGAGGGCACAGGCCAGGCTGAGGGGACCCTTCCCCAACCCCGGAGTGCACGAATTTAGTGCACCAGGCCTCTAGTATACACATCAATGTTTTGGTTTGTTAATTCCTTATTTCATCCTGGTCCCCCACACCCCTTTCCCTCTGACAGCTGTCCATCTGTCCCCAGGTATCCACGCCTCTGCTTCTACAGTGGTACCTCGAGATACGAGTTTAATTTGTTCCGTAACCTTGAGGCATGGGAAACCATGAGATGCTCGAGTCGCGGTAAACTGGTAGGTCGTGTGCAGCCGGCCGATCCGCGCGATAACTCCTATCTCAAATGGTGCTCATATTTCAAAGCAAAAATCGCTCGCTCGACGGCTCGTATCTCAAAAAATCTTGTACATTAGGGCACTCATATCTCAAGGTACCACTGTATTTCATTTGTCAGTTTATTTTGTGCCTCGGAGTCCACATGTAAAGTGAGACCAGATGGTATTTGTCTTTGTCTGGTTGGCTTATTTACCTCACCCACAGGCTGGAAATAGAAACAGCCCATTTGAATAAAGCCGGAGGAATATTTATATCACAAGAAGAATTTCCATTTTCAAAACAGGAAAGATGAACTTCAAAGGAATGTATGTTTTTCGTCACTGATACTTCTGGGTTCTTCTCCAGAGGAGCCTCGCTATCGGTGGGATTAAAGCCCAGGGGAGGAGTCAATCATTTAACTAATTACGTCCTTCAATTACGGCTTATGCTTATGGTAGCTGGGACGGAGGGGAAGTTCACGGGCAGGGAGGATCGGGAGCCAAGAACCTTCATCTCGTGGTGACGTCCAGGAACGCTTCCTGTGAGTGACTTCTGGACTGACTGATAACGGGCAGAGTGACAGATAAAGGGAAACGGCCCAGAAAGACACAGCTGGTGCTGACACCCCGGGGTGGGAGGGAGCGTGATGTGAGGATGTGATAGAACGGAGAGCAATGGGCATAATGGTGCTATGTGAGCGCGTGAGAAGGAGGACAGATAACGTGGGGCTGGAGAAACTATTCAGGACCGTGATCTTAATCCCAGGGCCTGTCAGGTGTCAGGAACACTTTCAAGCAGTACCATTTGCATGTTAAATGTTCACGTTAAAAGCATCGGTGTGGTTACAACTGCCTGCGGAGCTCGATCTCTCCAGAACCTCTTACAGTCATGTAGACAAGACAGTGGTCTCTTCGATGTGATTAATCTCAGAGAAGAAGAAAACGGGCAGATTTGATGCGAAGAAAGCAAAATTTAAAAACACAGTGGATCCTTTTGGATGAGCGAAAGAGATGCCGAAATGACTCTAAATGTTCATGATGTGTAACATGAATAGGACCCCGTTTCCCTGAAAGTAAGACATCCCTCGAAAATAAGATCTTCCAGTTTTTTCTTTTGCTGTCATATAAGGCATCCCCCCCAAAATAAGTCCTCCCCAATAATAAGGCCTCCCCAGAATAGAAGGCCCCTGAAGCTACCGTCAGGCGTCTGACTCCTGATGTAAAGAGACCTCGCCCTGCCTGACCAGCTCCGGCTGCGCTGCGGCCCATCAGTGAGCTGGTTGGTGATGACAATGACTGCCGTACTATAGACAGGTCATACATTTCCCTTTTTTTTTTTTTTTGTTCAACAATAAATGTGTACCGTCTTCTTCTTCATGGGAAAATAAGACAGCCCCTGAAAATAAGACCTAGCACTTCTTTGGGAGTAAACATTAATATAAGACACTGTCTGATTTTCGGGGAAACGGTAGTAGAACCCTTTACTTGACATTTTAAGTAGGATAAAGTGACAAGAGTGTATCAGGGCACACTGACACTGTGACCTCCGAGATCGGGATGGGAGCACACAGACCTGGAGCTGGAGGAGAAGTTTGGGCTGGGAATCTAAGTGTGTGAGACATCAGCATATACACTGACTGGCCTGATGACGATGGTCTCTGAACGCATAATCATCTGGCCACTCAGTGTGTATCCTATAGAATAAAAAGCTAATATGCAAATTGTCCCCTCGGTCAGGAGTTCCACCATCGGGCAGACTGTCCAACTGCCCATATCCCCTTCCCTTGGCCAGGCTGGCCAGACCCCACCCATGCATGAATGCATGCCCCAGGCCTCTAATACACACACACACACACACACACACTGATTGGCCAGCTTATTATGCGTTCAGAGATCACAATCATCCGGCCACTCAGCGTAGATGGTACATGAACTGCTTGTTCATCTGTAGGAGAAGGGAAAGCATCAATATTTAAAGGATTGTGCCAATCTCAGAGGTCACCACAGCAGCCGGTCTCAGTAGGTCCTAATAAACTCTTGTTCACTCGTAAGATCTAAAATCTCAAACAAATAGTGCTGCTACTACTGGTACGCCTGGCACACAATCATGAAGATCTGGGGTCATTTTGCTGTCTCCTTCAAAGCAAGCTCAGGTGGAAGCACCAGCAGAGGCCCCGGGAAATACAGTGGCACCTCGAGATACGAGTGCCCTAACATACGAGATTTTTGAGATACGAGCCGTCGAGCAAGCGATTTTTGCTTTGAAATACGAGCAACATTTGAGATAGGAGTCATCTCTCGGATCGGCCGGCTGCACACAACCCACCAGTTTACCACAACTCGAGCATCTCATCGTTTCCCACGCCTCAAGGTTACGGAATGAATTAAACTCGTATCTCGAGGTACCGCTATACAGAGGAGTCCTGATAGCCTCACCAGCGGAAGGGAGACACTGTTTTGGAAGAAGGGAATGCTTCACATTTACTCTGCTGTGACTCTCAGGCTGCTGGAACCAGCTGTTTACATACAGGGCACTCCCCAGCCAGGGCCGAAAAACCCACAAACGATTCGCATAAGAGGAATGCCAATGGAATCCGTGCGCAGGGGAGAATGCTCCACAGCACCAGCTTTCTCCACACATTTATTTCAGACCAGGAAATGCTCTCTCGCATTTATATTCGCAAAAGGCCTGTGTTGGCAAGGTTGCCAGACACCCAGTCCATTCATTTGCATTGTCATTAAAATAATAGGTACAGTAATTTTAGAAGACAGTGGAGTCATACGTATCAAAAGCCCGGCGCGGCATCGATGACCGTTGGACCACGGCCCCGTTGCTGCACATAAATAATTTGAAAATCCCGCAGCAGCAATGCCTGGAAATAATTCTGCGGGAGACGCACTCATGGGATATTTACAACAAAGCAACTACGCATGTAGAGCTATTCTTCTGACGAGCAAACTGAGATTCAGTTGGCTAAGGTTGCATGTTTGTGAGCAGCAAAGAGAAAATGGGGATTTGAACAGAAAGCCTGCACGGTACGTGATTCCGCCATTGCCCTCTGACCTTTTGTCCTTGTGGGACTTGCATTTAGGTGTATGCCTTCTGCTTTGCTCTATTAATTCTATATGAGATGCATTGTTTTCCCCAGAGTGTCTGGGACACAGCCAGTGTTGAATAGTTTCGTAAAATAAGCAAATGAATGAATCCATGACTCTTTATATGTGTGTGTGTGTGTGTGTGTGTGTGTGTGTGTATACAATTTATTTTTTTTAGAGAGAGGAAGGGAGAGGGAGAAAGAGAGTTAGAAACAACAATGACAAAGAAACATCAATCAGCTGCCTACTGGGGATGTGCCCGCAACCAAGGTACATGTCTTTGACTGAAGTCATACCCGGGACCCTTGAGTCTGCAGGCCAACGCTCTATCCACTGAGCCAAACCAGAGAGGACGAACCCATGACTCTTAAATAAATAAATAAACACCTCTCATGCATGGCCACTGCAACTAGCCCCACTACATCTTTTAGAACCTCACCAAGCGTCATTCGCTGCTCTGAAACCTGATGTTCAGTTGACTCTCAGCATTTATTGGACATTTTTAAAAACAGGAAACACTGCCAGATCCATGGAAATACAGATGAATTCCTTAGGATCCTAGATCCGGAGAGCTCGGAGTCCTCCTGCGGGGAAGGCAAACATATGAAGACACATGTGTGTTTTTGTGTGTAATGTTATCTATAACCATGTAATAAACTCAGTTCCATGGTAAAATTGTGCACAGCACACATGTGAACTGAAAAGAAGATTACTTAACCTATTTTGTGGGTCCAAGGAAGGTTAGAAGAGGCAAAAACATTCCAGGAAAGGGGAATCGGTGTGGTAGATGGAAATGGTGTGTGTGTGTGTGTGTGTGTGTGTGTGCGCACGCGCGCATATCCTGATGGTGGCAGTGGGAAGAAGCAATGGAGGGGAGGTGGTCTGTACATTACCTGAAACAGTCCCCTTGATGTTCCAACCATACTGTCTGAAAGTCTAGTCCAAATTCTTCATCCTTACTTACTATTAAATGCACTCATCCAGCTATTGTTCAGAACTCAAATACCAGATTTTCAGCATATTAATTTCCACAGGATTCTCTCTATGCAAAGCTGTCTGAAGAGCCGGCTTTGGTGACCTCCATTCCATACCGGGCATCTGTTGCCAGGCTAAAAATGCTTTTTCCCTCTTCCCAGAGCTCACACATTCCGGTCAGCCCCCTGCCTACATATTTCTAACCGCATCTTCCTACACGTGATTCATCGGCCTCCTCCGCTCATCTCCTAAATTAAGGTGCATCTCGGTGTATCGCCTCTTTAAAATGTCACCACTGATATCCCATGGACAACTGCTGCGACTCAAAATATCAATCCCGGGCCCGGGTTTCTCCTTTGATCGCCCATAAAACACATGTGATCTCAGTGAACACTGGGGATGGCATTACAATCAAAGCGAGGTGGCTCTGATTAGGCCATTTTTCAGATGAAGTAAGTGACCTGCAAAAACGAATTGACTTCTTCAAAGTCACCGTGTCCTTGGGACGGCCAATATGAGAGCCCGTTTTATTTATGTCTTCGTGGGAGCAATTATTATCCCGACCCCCGCCACCCACCAGTAAAGGCAGGAGAGGTGATTTTGCTGGGAGAGCAAGTTAAAGGCACATGGATCTAGAATCCTTCCATTACTTCTTCCCGTCACACCAGGCAGGTGGCCTCCGACTCGAGCCACACAGGTGGACCTGCGTTCATGCTGTCTTGGGGTGACAGTCCCCTACGCTGACACTTGCATGTGTTATTAACCATCCTCTGTTTCAGAAGGAGCTGGACACTTTCCCTCGGATGATTTCCACCTGAAAGCTCAAACCTGTCTTCCCAGACGTCACTTCTCGCTGCACCGATGCCTGCTGCTTTTTCTTTACGGGCTAACGTGGTGGTGGTGTTTTTGCCAGATTTTTTATTTTTTCCCCTTAACTCATTCTGTCCTTCCCTTTCGCTCACCGTGATGGGAAGAAAAGGTTGACAGGTAGACAGAACCCCGTGAGGCAAAACCAGGGGTAAATGTCAGCGTGGGCACTAGTCAGTCAGCGAGAAGAGAGGCAGAGGCGTGGGGACCACTGGCAATATGTGGGCGCTGGAGGACACCTGGAGAGACGTCGCACTGACCCTTCCACCCGGAGGCCAGTCTAGCAAGTCTGGCTTCATTTAAGAGAGTTTGTGCTCCTCACTCACATGGACCAGAATCAGACTCATCACTCTCTGCCCTTCCATCCTCCTCACATTTCTTTTCTTTTTTTTTTAATATATTTTATTGATTTTTTTATATTTTATTAATTTTTCACAGAGAGGAAGGGAGAGAGATAGAAAGTCAGAAACATCGATGAGAGAGAGACATCGATCAGCCGCCTCTTGCACACCCCACTGTGGAGATGTGCCCACAAGCAAGGTACATGCCCTTGACTGGAATCAAACCCAGGACCTCTCAGTCCGCAGGCCGACGCTCTATCCACTGAGCCACACCGGTCTCAGCCTCACGTTTCTTCTTATTGCTCCGCTGAAGTTCATTCCGTTACCCACGTCAACACACGGGACTGCGCTGAGTCAGCGTGGAAGATCACGTGCCACTCTTTTTCTTGGGCAAAATCTTCCTTACATCCATTTCTGAACGTCTCTTTGGAGTCATGATCCCACTCATGACCTCAACATTGCCACTGGATTCCTAGAACCCCCTGAAATCTGGATTCCTAGAACACCCATTTCCTGCCCACCCCCCACCTCTAAACTGTGGCTTCAATGAGCTTTGACAACACAGGTCTTTTCATGAGTGTTCTTTACAAGTTTCTGGTGGTTCCCCAATAGGCGTACGTTACATGTAGAAGTCCTTCGAAGTTTGTTGTCTGTTTTTCTTTCATCGTTTCGTGATCCAGCCTGTATCACATCTCTCAGAACAGAGCGGCCGGTATTGCATGCGCACCCCCAGGAGAGGACTTGCATGAGTCTCTGACAGCTTTCCTCACAGCGACGCGGCGGCTGTCTGCACGCGGAGGTTTCAGATGTCACTTCTGCTTCCTTCCTGGCGAGTGTTCGCCCATCTGACGCCGTGGGGAAGGGAGGCGTCTATTTAGGGACAGTGGTAGCTACAGATGGGTCTGTCCTTTAGCAATGGGCCTTCTTGACGGGAAAACAAAATTAAAGAAGTTTCTCATTTCACTTGCAGGAACTTTCGCATGACGACTCGCATGTTTGCCATTTCAAGGGGGGGATGTGGAAGGCGTCCTCCCCGAGCATTGTGGGGCACAAGATGCGATGCTTCTGGGTCATGCCTGCTTACCATGTTCCCAGCTCATGACGGTGTGTGGCGAATGCTGGCTTACCCCCTGCACACATGCAGACTCACATAGTTTCACGGAAGACAGAACTGAATGGGAGGCGATGAATGGAAGTGACAAAGCAGAAAACACTGGGCGGAAACAAACCTGGCATCCTGAGGTGTGTATGTGTGTGCTTGCATGCATGTATGCACACATGTGTCTGTGTGTCTCTCTGTGTGCATGTATGTATATATGTGTATGTGTGTGTATGTGGTCACACACACACAGTTACCCCTACCCCCCACTCCCCTCGCCCAGGATGGACAAAATCTTGGCTCCTGGGATCCAGAACCTCGGAGGACACTCCGCTCTTGGATCAGCTTTTCTTGTTTTCCTGCTTTTGCACAGCTAGCGGGCCGCCTTGCTGAACGTTCACACCTGATCATGACCAGCTGTGGAGTACACAGAGTTCAGCATGTACCCAGAAGCCACAGCACATGTTGGTCACTTTAGTTTTGCTCTGTATATTTTGTTACCTTTTTACAGAATAATGAAAGCATCACTTTGAAAGAAAGGAAGGAAGGAAGGAAGGAAGGAAGGAAGGAAGGAAGGAAGGAAGGAAGGAAGGAAGGAAGGAAGGGAGGGAGGGAGAAAGGGAGGGAGGGAGGGAGG
>PVJN01013876.1:0-24887 GCA_004026805.1 Lasiurus borealis | reverse complement strand
TTTCTCTCATCGATGTTTCTGGCTTTCTATCCCTTTCCCTTCCTCTCTGTGAAAAATCAATAAAATATGTGAAAGAAAGAAAGAAAGAAAGAAAGAAAGAAAGGAAGGAAGGAAGGAAGGAAGGAAGGAAGAAAGAAAGAAAGAAAGAAAGAAAGAAAGAAAGAAAGAAAGAAAGAAAGAAAGAAAGAAAGAAAGAAAGAAGCTCGCTCTAAACCCCCTACCTTCCAGCAACCTGAGTTGGTTCTGGCAATTTCGGGCTTTGCATTTCAGAAACAACTCGGGCCTCATTATTTCTTCTCCGGCGGCTTCGGAGCGTGAAGAATGTGGGTCAGAGCGGAGGCGGCCTGCGCCCGGTAACTGTCAACAAACACATCTCTGCCCCGTCTCCTGCTTCATGAAAAATGAATGACGTGGGGCCGCGAAATTGACAATCCGGTGGAGACAAGAATCTGGCCGCACCTGTATTTGCATTTTAAAATTACTTTTGAAGAAGCGATAATGGACTTTCTACATTCTTCCCGAGACACGGTGACGCGGCCCGGGGAGGCGGATTTGCTGTGCCGTGTTCCTAACCACTTGGCCACCTGGCTCTCCTCTCTCTCTCTCTCTCTCTCTGGCTCTCCTCTCTGTCTCTCTCTTCCTCTCCCATATTGCTGTGCAAGCTCTCATGGAAAACGACCCCAATCCACGCCACTCTGACAGTGACCCTTTCAGCTCAGCATTGTCTGTGTCACCAACAAAGATCTGTTGCCAACAGCCTGGAGTCCCAGCCCAGCAAGGACTTTCTGTCTGTGTCCCCATCACAGTCAGTGTCCAAACGGCTTCCTTTTCTGCTCCCACTGATCTTACTTTTCTCTGCTGCCTTAGGGAAGGTCCCTCACTGGGTTGAAATGCCATTTGTTTGCAGCAGAGAAAGCTTGGAAACATTAAAAAAAAAAAAAAAGTTCGGTGCCAACCTCAGGCACAGAGACAGAGGAGGGACCTGATCTGACCATGTAGAACCTGCCCCGGTCCCGTGAGGCACACCTGCGGGGAGAGCCTGACTCAGAGCTGTGGGCACCCAGCAGGGGTGACATCTGAGCGCAGAGAGGGGGAGGGGAAGCCTGGCTCCCGGGGCGCCTCCTGTCTCCTCAAATGGAGGGGACCGGTGTGTGGGTCACTGTCAGGGTTTGGCTGTCCCCAGTGCATCCTGAGGACCCAAACTCGGGGAGGACCAGGCCCTCCGTGGTCTCTCTGAGCTTCCTGGGGGCCGTGGATACAGAGCATCATTCTGAGAGTGAACACCTTCACTCCTGGTGATGCAGGAGACTTCTCGTGTGATTTCTCTATCACGTTGAACAGACTCTGCATCCCTCCTGTCTGTGTCTCCAGTGGTGGCCACTAAAGAATCACTGCTGACTTGTTCAGCATCGAAAAGGAGACTCCCTGTGGCTTCCTGGCTGGTTCCTTTCTCTAAAGCACAGTCTCAGCCAGCCTGTCCCAGGATGCCTGCTCAGGGCCTCCCGCAGGCGGCCGAGCAGAGAGGAGATGCTTTCTCTGTTCCAAGAAGCACCCACATGTTTACCAGCCATCTGACCTGGAGCATCAGAGGCAAACCTGCTGTGGCAAGAACTGCACCTCCATTCTTCCTCCACTCCAGCCACCGGGCCACGGGGTCCAGCCCCCAGCCTCCAGGGCCACAGGGAGGGGGCACAATTCAGCTTCAGCCAGAACTGCTCTCTCCTCTGCCACCAGGGCCGCTATACCCAGGGAGCCCATCTTCTCTCCACTCGGAGTTCTGCTCCATCATCCAGGTGGCCCCATGCCCCAAGGGAACCCGCACCCTGATCTGGGACACCCTTCAGGGCAAATCAGCTGGCCCCCACCCATGCACCAGGCCTCTATCTTCCTATCTAATAAAAGAGTAATATGCAGATTGACCGTCACTCCAATACCCAAGATGGCTGCCCCCATGTGCACACAAGATGGCCATCAAGAGATGGCCTGCAAGGGAGGGCAGTTGGGGGCAATCAGGCCAGCAGAGGAAGAAGTTAAGGGCAAACAGGCTGGCAGGAGAGCAGTTAGGCATCAATCAGTTAGGCATCAATCAGGGGAGTGGTTAAGGCATGATCGGGCTGGCAGGCAGAAGCAGTTAGGGGTAATCAGGAAGGCGGGCAGGTGAGCAGTTGGGAGCCAGCAATTCTGGATTGTGAGAGGGATGTCCAACATTGGGATCAGGCCTAAACAGGCAGTCGGACATCCCTTGAGCGGTCCCATATTGGAGAGGGTGCAGGCTGGGCTGAGGGACAACCGCCTGTCCCCTGTGCATGAATTTCGTGCACGGGGCCTCTAGTATAGTATAAGAAGCTAATCCAGTATATTGTCTATGCTTGACAATTCAAGAGCAAAGCACCAACATTTATTGCATTACCGCAGAGTTTCTTCAATTCTTCAAGCAAACTGTCACCGTGACCATTTATAGATTTCCTTTCATACTTTTCAGAAACTAACGAACCCAAAATAAAGCGAGACAAAGAAGTTGTCTGCAGCATCAATCCCACTCCCCGTGGGCAGAAGGGAAGGGGAGGCAGATGAGGAACCACTTCCAGGTCCCTTTCTAAGTGCCACTCAGAGCCCGTGCATAATTAACGCCTTGTCACTCGCATTTCAGACAAAATGCACTCTTCTCAACAGGAACTGTCATTCGTGACTCAAACGGCAGGTCACCTCCCTCAACGCTCTCCCTCCACAGAGTGAACTGGCTAAGGCCGGCCCAGCTCTCAGCGGCTGGTCTGCCCTCAGGAAGGCCGGCCTCTGGGCTCGCCAGGGACGAGAGGCAGACTGCTGGGGGGACCGGCAAGAATTGGTGAAGACCTCTCTGCACACGATGAGCAGGTGGTAGAAGCCACTATGATCGCTTGAACATTCGGTGGAGTGATGTGCTTTCCACAGGAACAATTCTTGTGCTTTTCAGCAAATAATTTGGGTGCAAATTGTTATGACTCTTGGATACCTTAGGAGGACACTCGTCTGACAGCAGGTGATGCTCTGAACTGTGGGAACCCCTTTCCACTCCCCGAGTGGTTCAGGGTTCCTGGTTCAGGGTTCGGGTTCTGGAGGAGGCCGCACACAAATGAAAAGAGAGACTAGAAAAGTATTAATTTGGCGATATTGGGGGGGCCAGGCGGGAGCCTTCCTTTAGTGGAAAGGACTGCCATTGCTCTGGCCTTTTTCTCCCTTTTATTAAGACTCTGGGAAATACCAATAGCCTTTAGGCAGGGAATTTTTAAGAAGAGAAGTTTACATGAGACAAACAGGTAGAGGCTGCTTCAGCCAACAATGTTTCCACTAAACAGTGAGTGATTAGCTCTGACCTTTCAGAGCAATGAAGGTGGACCAGCCTTCTGGTCTCCTGCTCATAGTGAGACAATGTTTGGTTTCCGGCACTGAACCGTCCCATCAGCCATTTCTCCTGGGATGGCAAAGACCAGGGGGCAGAGAGAGAGATGCTGCCCCTGAGTAAGGCTGGCATGAAAGCACCCTCACCTGGCAGGCATCACTCTTACAAGGTCCATCGGGAACAGCGCCTGTGACCGAGAACGCCCCATGGACTCAGCATGCCCTGCTCTTACTGAGAACCCACAACCTCGCAGCCGATGTCACTCTGATTCAAAGCACCACAAGCATGAGTCACCATAATCCTACTTGTCTTAAAGGGAAATGTTTTCTTTTTTAAAGCAGAGGTGTGTGCATACATTTCAAAATTAGAAGCCCTTCCCAAACCGACGTATCTCCAACCAAGACTCACACGACTTTCTTAAAATTAAAGATTTTTTAAAAAATGTACATTCTGATGGAACTATCAGCTAGAGTTCACAAATGAATAAATGCAAAAGTTCAAATGCGTTCAAATGGGTTGTAAGGGTTTTGTGTATAAAGCAGCCTGACCCTTGGGAATTTTCACTTTTTAAAAAAAAATATTTTTATTGATTTCAGAGTGGAAGGGAGAAGGGAGAAGGGAGAGACAGAGACATCTATGAGGGGAGAGAATCATTGATGGGCTGCCTCCTGCACGCCCCCTGCTGGGGAATCTAACCTGTGTGTGAGCCTTCAGTGCACAGGCCTATGCTCTGTCCACTGAGCCAAACCAGCGAGGGCTGGAATTCTCACTTTTTAAACACGAGTTATTCTCAGTTTAACTGTGCTCGGTCTCTGCACTGAGCTAATTTCAGAAACAATTAGCCGCTTGCAAACTCTCCGCGTGCCTACAGATACCCGTAGGTGTGAAGATGTCATTAAAAAAAATAATAATAACAAAAAAGGTTCATAGGTGAAGCCCACACCTCCCTGAGGAATGTGTTAGTTCAGGAGTTGGAAATGGAAATGCCCGTGAAGTATTTTGGGCAGGCAGGTCACTGAAGCGTCTCTGATTTTCAAAGTAAAGGATTTCTGGTAAACAGACGAGGCACATGCTCTGAAATGGTCAGGGCTTTTGTTGGCAATTCTGTTTGGTTTGGAACCAACAAGAGGCCAGCAGCCCGCTTATTAAACAAGAAAGAGAGAGAAAGAAAAGGGAAAAATGCACAGTTCGGAAAGAAACTCCCTCTCCCGTGACACTAAGAGGGAAAATATCAGGTAAAGTAGAACCGGTGCACGAGTATCTGTCTCCTCAGCTTTGCCCAGACCTCATCTGCAGATCCTGAGAGTCACAGGGATTCCGATTGGTTCTGAGCAAGGGAACCTTCAGAACCAAGGACATATGAGGTATTCCTTTCTGATTTTTTTAAATGTACTTTTTATTGATTTTTTACAGACAGGAAGGGAGAGGGACAGAGAGTCAGAAACATCGATGAGAGAGGAACATCGATCAGCCGCCTCCTGCACGCCCCCCACTGGGGAGGTGCCCACAACCAAGGTACATGCCCTTGACCGGAATCAAACTTGGGACCCTTCAGTCTGCAGGCGGATGCTCTATCCACTGACCCAAACCTGTTTCAGCCCTTTCTGATTTTCTAACTGACCTTTGTGTAAAAACTACTAATAAAGAATCGTTCTGTTCTTATTTGTTCATAGCAGATGGAACGAGGGGTTGGTGCCTGCAGTAAGTTAACTGGGCATTACTAGTAAAATGAAGAAGAAGCAACCAAGCCAAGAGATTATTGGCAATTAAACAAACACCAAGATTGCCTCGAGAGATGATCCTTGACCTCAGTATTCGGTGAACCTGGTTTCAAGTTATTAACAAGAAAAAGAAAAGGCACCTTCCAGAAACTTCTATAACTCAAGGCATAAATGTTTCCCAAGTGTCTGTTCCCACTAAGTTGCTGATGATGTCAGAAAAATAAATAAATAAAAAGGCACTGTTGGCAAGAGAGACTGTTAGCCACCTGTTTCTGCTGGTAAATGCCTCTAGATTATATTTCTTTGGAGAAAAAAAAAAACCTCAAAATCTAGAGAGTATTGGGAGAAAGGTATATGCAGTTGATAGAAATAATGTAACTCTATCACAATCTCTGTTCTTGCTCCAAATACTAAGGAATAACATCTTTTAGAAAAATGTCCATCTGAAGCTTCTATAAACTCTATTCCTTAGAGAAAAGGAGGTAGAGATGATACTTGTTATGAAAGCGTGTCTTCTGAAAGAGATAGAAGATGACTTTCTAGTTAAAAAGCTGGTTACAAGTTTGGCCATGGGGGTCTGAGCCTTTGGTTCAAGGACAGCTTCCTCCATGCACTGCTGCATGATGGGAAGAAAGTTACCCAAGTTTTCTGAATTGGGTTTTGGGGGGGAAGATGTGTCTTAGTAGCACTTTCCTTGTAGGGCTGAGTTATGGACTAAACAGCTGTATCCCCCGAGAATGCACGTGTTGAAATCTGAACCCCCACTGTGATGGCAGGAAAAGGTAGGGCCTCAGGGGGTGATGAAGTCACGAGGATGGAGAACTCGTGAATGTGATTAGTGCCCCCAAAAAGCATTCCCTCTCGCCCTTTCCGTGATGTGAGGACACAGAGAGAAGACTGTCATCTGTGAACCCCAACATGGTCTCTTACCAGACACCAAATCTACTGGCTCCTTGACCTTGGACTTCGCAGCTGCCGAATGTGTGAGAGAGAAATGTCTGCAGCTCATTGACGCTCCTGTCCGAAGCGTTCTGTGACGGCAGCTCGCCAGCCCGAGACTATGTTCCGAACACGGTAGGAAGTTGTTCGTGGAAAATGTGCCGCATACTAGTATGACATGTGCCTTAACTTCTATTCCTCTGATACGTAATTTTCAAAAGGACAACCGAGACCATAAAAATCATTGTGCAATCAATTATTTTTCATACCAATGGCTTATATCAAAGGTCGTGTCATTTTTATAGCTGCTATGATTTTCTGTTCTAATGCTCTCTGGACATAGTAGCAATAATTTATAAACAAACTAGAGGCCCGGTGCATGACATTCGTGCACTGGAGGGGGAGGTTCCCTCAGCCTGGCCTGCGCCCTCAGGGGATGTCCAACTGCTGGCTTAGGTGGAGCAGGTCTAAGCTGGCAGTCAGACACCCCCCAAGGGGTCTCAGTGCTGCTGCAGGGTGAGAGAGGCTCCTGCCACCATTGCTGCACTCACCTGCTGTGAGCCCGGTTTCTGGCTGAGTACCACTCCCCCTGTGGGAGTGCACTGACCACCAGAGGGCAGCTTCTGCCTGAAGCATCTGCCCCCTGATGGTCAGTGTGCATCATAGCAACCAGATATTACACTGTTCAGTTGAATTGCATATTAGCCTTTTATTATATAGGACTAGAGGACCAATGGACGAAGACTCATGGGCCTTCATTCCACTGGCTGCACCATTCCACCTTCCCACACTGCCCAGAGGCCCATAGCGACTGGGGTGGTGTGGAACACCTACAACGATGCAAGCATCCCGCACCGCCCCATCCCCAGCCTCTCAGCACCTGAGTATGCAAATTAACTCGCCAGCTTTGTTGGGTTAATTTGCATACTCATTCCTGATTGGCTGGTGGGTGCTGTGAAGGTATGGTCAATTTGCATCTTACTCTTTTATTATTGTAGATGATAGCAGCATGTATTGATACTGGCTTTATGAAAAACACTATAAGTATGTTGATAGTTTAAAATATGTAATTTAACAATTACCTGATACAATAGATACTGTTATTTTCTCCACTTAAGTAAAGAATCTGGCCACCGAGGCACGCGCTAATGTAGCCAACATCGCACAGGTAATGAATTGGAATCTGGGTGCAAACCCAAGTGGACCGTTTCCAGAATTTGAGCTCTATTCTGCTTTAGAGTCTAATCTTACAGGGTGTGTGCGGACAAGATGACACGGAAACGTGTTTGCTAAAATGGACAAGTATAAATATCTCCCGTCCTATGTCCAATATCCCAACAGATGGAGCGTTTATTTTGAAGTTGTCACCAAGGATTCAGCCACACGACTCCCACTTCCACGGTGACAATCAGGCAGCCGATCAGTGAGTGCTTTCTACACCAGTCACCCCAGAATGTTCTGATGAACTGGTTTAAGCTAGTCATCGTCGAAGAAAGACAGGCATACACGGCCACATGCAGTAATCCTATTTGTGTTAGGCTCTGCTGATCGCTAAGAAGTATAATTATTTTTTAACACAGCGAGAATCGTGTTGCCATCGCATTTACTTTTTTGTATCTTAGCCTCGCACTGAAAGTCTTGGAAAGAGAGAGCGAATTGCTTAGCGGTCACAAGCTAAACGCAGCTGAGACACAAGCACAGATATACACCTGCACCCATACCTGCTGACACCTCGATATATTGATAAGTAACATGTTTTATAAGAATGTAGCCCACTTTAGCTATTCACAGAATCGATGAAGTCCAAACCTTACGCATCAAAGATCCTGTTCAGAATTAAGCTCTTTTTACGCAATTTATCAGTTGACATTACCTATCTGTTCAGGTAGCATAGACATTCCTTAGAAAGCAATTTGAACTTATTCTATGAATCTTGTCCTTCGAAACCTCCTGAAAACTCCCTTGTAACCCACAGGCTAACGTGATAACCTAAATCAGTGGTGGGCAAACTGCGGCTCTCGAGCCACATGCAGCTCTCTGGCCCCTTGAGTATGCCTCTTCCACAAAACACCATAGCCTGGGCGAGTCGATTTTGAAGCAGTGGCGTTAGAAGAAGTTGAAGTTTAAAATATTTGGCTCTCCAAAGAAATTTCCATCATTGTCCTGTTGATATTTGGCTCTGTGGACTAATGAGCTTGCGGACCACTGTCCTAAGTAATTAATGGAGGTGCCAGGCAGTATTGCACAATGGTTAGAAACCACTGGGTGTAGATCAAATGGAAAGGATGAGATTCTAAGCCCTCACAGTTCTTAGCTTGGTGATGTGGGCAATACAGGGGTCATCAAAACCAAACTTAAAAGAACTGCTGTGTGCATGAAAGAACAGGATGTGTCTACATATACTGCAGTGTAAGTAAGTCACAGGTGAGTGGTTTACAATTGTAAGCTGCGAGTAACAGTACTACAGTGGTACCTCGAGATACGAGTTTAATTTGTTCCGTAACCTTGAGGCGTGGGAAACTATGAGACGCTCGAGTCGAGGTAAACTGGTGGGTGGTGTGCAGCCGGCCGATCCTTGCGATGACTCCTATCTCAACTGTTGCTCATATTTCAAAGCAAAAACCGCTCGCTCGACGGCTCATATCTCAAAAATCTCGTATGTTAGGGCACTCGTATCTCGAGGTACCACTGTAGCGTTGATCGTCTTCTGACACTACAGTTATAGTAATGCCATGAAGCCGCCAGCAAATGTGTTGTATTTTCTCAGAGAACCCCAAGTGCAGCAGGTAGGAAAGGGTTTTATTCTCCGGGGTGTCCTGCTTCTGCACTTGCTTTGTTCTTGGGCTAAAAGAGAACTCTGTTTTCCTCCTAAAGATGCTTCTGTAGAATTTTGGTTTCCCTTAGGCTCCGACTGATGGGCATCGGTGATGAGATTTTCCTTCAAAGGACCTTCCGCTGGAGGGAGCGGGTGGAGCAGTGCCTGCTCTAAGAGCCTGCTGGATAAGCAGGGCAGCGCAGGTCTTCCTTCCTGGCGAGTCCATGTCAGACAGACAGCGTCTTTGAAATTAATGCCTCTTGTATTTTTTATTGTTCTCGGCTTACAGAAGGATCCCGGTCAGCTTTATCATCTGGTGTCTGTCTATTTTCCAGAAAAGAAGCAGCTGAGATAGTCTTGCTGGTGGTGAAAAGGCAGCTGTTTTTGGTGCCATCATTTATGTGAACTGATGTCTGCTGGCTGTTGGGGAAAGGAGGGCCTAAGCCTGCAGTCGGACATCCCCCAAGGGGTCGGGGCACTACTGCAGAGGCGAGAGAGGCTACAAACTGTGAGTTTGCCAAAACTGGTTTGGCTCAGTGGATAGAGTGACAGTCTGTGGACTGAAAGCTCCCAGGTTTGATTCCCGTCAAGGGTATGTATCCTGGTTGTGGGCACATACCCAGTAGGGGGCGTGCAGGAGGCAGCTTATCGATGTCTCTCTCTATCATCAATGTTTCTAACTCTCTATCCCTCTCCCTTTCTCTCTGTAGAAAATCAATTATATATATATAAAGAATTGTGAGCTCAATTTTAGATCAATAAAGGAATCTCAAGCTTCAAATCCCAAATCTTAAAGCACCAAGCCTCGAAAAGTATGCAGAAATCTGAGCACTAAATTCCACAATGGATTCTAGGTAGATATCTTTTTTTTAATTTTATATTATTATTTTATGCTCTATATGTTATTTCATCTCATCTCATTTTATTTTACCTACTCCTTCTCACTTCGGCCGCTAGAATTCACTCCACATCTTACTATGGAGCTGAAGGTATACAGTGGTACCTCAAGATACGGGTTTAATTCATTCTGTAACCTTGAGGCGTGGGAAACTATGAGACGCTCGAGTCGTGGTAAACTGGTGGGTCCAGTGCAGCCAACCGATCTGTGAGATTACTCGTATCTCAACTGTTGCTCGTATTTCAAAGCAAAAATCGCTTGCTCGATGGCTCTTATCTCAAAAATCTCGTATATTAGGGCACTCATATCTCAGGGTACCACTGTACTATACATTCTAAGGTTAATGAAATAAGTAGTTAGCCACATAAATAATAAACCACTGAAAAACTCACTACAAAGCAGCATATCCAAGAATACGAATGCACAGAGTATTAATTACGTAGCTGGCTAAATTAGGCCCCAGACCTGACCGGAGGCGACCGATGAGAAAAGCTTCCTGAAAAAAGGCATTTTTGAAGGTGGAAAGGCCAGTGCGGGAGAAGGCCTGGGGTTAGAAACATGCCATCCTGCCAACGAGGGCGCGAAGTCTGGAATGCTCCAGAAGGTTCTACCACATAAGCCTGATGAGATCAATGTGAGCGAAGGTGAACCCCTGGAATGTACTTTTTTAAAAAATATATATATATATTATTGATTTTTTACAGAGAGGAAGGGAGAGGGACAAAGAATTAGAAACAACGATGAGAGAAACATCAACCAGCTGCCTCCTGCACGCCCCCCACTGGGATGTGCCCACAACCAAGGCACATGCCTTGACCAGAATCGAACCTGGGACCTTTCAGTCCGCAGGCTGATGCTCTATCCACTGAGCCAAATCAGTTTCAGCTGGAATGTACTTTTAATGAGAAGATTTTCAGGAAAAGATGAGCAAATGCCCTCCAGCCAGTGTTCATGGAAAATGCAAAGGTCTTCCGTGAGCTGACACGGGCTTCTGAACCAGGGAGATACACACACACACACACACACACACACACACACACACACATATATATATATATATATATATATATATGTATGTATGTATATTTCTGAATGGTGGCTACAGTATTTCAAACAACACATGGCATTGGCATTCGATCTCTTGAGGTACCAGGTACAAAGCAATCAGTAAACCGTGTCGTTGAAATTGCTCTCCCTCCTCGTTCCCCTCCCCGCCCCCTACAGAAGCCATTTTTGGAGCCTATTTATTACCTGACTGGTTTTACGATGTTGATAAAATTGTTTTGTTAATGTGTGCACAGGAAACAGGGGGGTCGTGGTTCTGATTTGATTTACACTGTAGTTTGTAAACAGTGATTCTTTCTCTTCTTCCCTCTTTCGGCTCAGCACACCTCACTGGCTTGACCTAGGCTCTCCCCCTGGTGACCCCTGACCCCTGAGGCAGCAGAAGACAATACTGCAGGTTGGGCCAAAGGTCATCAGAGTGCTGCCCTGGTGACTAAGGACACTGCCTGACTCAGCCCCTGAGTCTTAAGCGGGAACAGTTCCCTGACTAACCCTCCTTGACTCCCGTTCTAGATGATGGAGTTGACCTCGGAGTGGTGCTCAGACCTGGATAAATCATTTATTATCCGCATCTCACCTCTGGCCAATCAGCTCTTAACATGACCTTGAACCCTTACCTAGGTGTCTTGTGATTTTGCCCATGTCATCTGTAACCTGCAGGCCCATCCATCGGTGAGTTTGGCCAGAGGTCAAATGAACTAATTATTTTCTGCAAACTCCTACTCCTGCATGTTTTTGGCCAGAGCATGCAGGCAGACGAACGTTATTAGTGAGCACCAGTAACACGAACTTCAATGTTATTGGCCAGGATTTCCATAGAGAAGAAGCTTGTATGTTATTTTTTTAAATACAGTGGTACCTCAAGATACAAGTTTGAGGCGTGGGAAACTATGAGACGCTCGAGTCGCAGTAAACTGGTGGATCGTGTACAGCCGGCCGATCCGCGTGATGACTCCTATCTCAACTGTTGCTCGTATTTCAAAGCAAAAATCGCTTGCTCGAAGGCTCGTATCTCAAAAATCTCCTATGTTAGGACACTCGTATTTTGAAGGTACCACTGCACATCTTTTTATTGATTTCAGAGAGGAAGGGGGAGACAGAAACATCAATGATGAAAGAGAATCCTTAATCAGCTGCCTCTTGCAAGCCCCCTTTGAGGATTGAGCCCACAACCCGGGCATGTGCCCTTGACTGGAATTGAACTTGGGACTTTTCAGTCTGCAGGCCAACGCTCTATCCACTGAGCCAAACCAGCTAGGGCTGGATGTTATTTTTTTTTTTTTTTGCTACAGCAGCAGCACCCACCAAAGAAGGCCTCATTGATTAGCCATTGCAATCATCCTACAACTTGTATGAGGAGAGCAAATGAACAAACGCCCGTTTCACTGTGTTCTTGCGCTACATTGGTAAAAGGCATCTGAACGCGCCAGGAAACAGTAAGAACATTCTCAGGTCACGCATATAACTCACGCTCCCCAGCTTCCTCGGGTAGAGTTTCCATTCTCCCAGAAGAGAGGCGAATTTCGCTCCGATGGAGTTTGTCCCCGGTGAGCTGACAAGTGGGAACGAGATGACCCCAATTTTGAGGACGTGGCAGAGATAAGGGCTCCAGGCCCGGGAGTCTGACCGGCACTTAGGACTTCTATCAGAGACATCTCTTCTGCGCCAGTAGAATGTGTATTTCATTCAGAAAAATACCTGTGCAGTAATCGCAACATAGATTACTCAAGGATACCCCTGCCTCCAGGGGTCGTTTTAATTTAGGATTTAGGAGGACGGCAAAAGGATTTGCTGGGAATGACTAAGTCACACCCTAGAAAAGAATGATCAACAGATGAGAGGAGACCACACAGGCACTTGTCTACACACACTTAAACATGCACACATGTCAGTAATCTACCCTGAGCTGTGATGCAAGTGTGCATGTTTAAGTGTGTGTGTGTATACATCCGTCTAGTTCCTCCTCAATAAGGAACAGATGGGGCTTTTGAGCAAGTACCTTTATTCACCCTAAATTCTTTTTTATTTTTTTTAAATTAATTTTATTTTATATATTTTAAAATATATTTTGTTGATTTTTTACAGAGAGGAAGAGAGAGGGATAGAGAGTTAGAAACATTGATGAGAGAGAAACATTGATCAGCCGCCTCCTACACACCCCTCACTGAGGATGTGCCCACAACCAAGGTACATGCCTTTGACCGGAATTGAACCCAGGACCCTTCAGTCCGCAGGCCAACACTCTATTCGCTGAGCCAAACCCTCAGGGGTGAATTAATTTTATGTTTTTATTGTTTAAAGTATTACATACTTCTCCTTTTCCCCCCATCAGCCCCTCCCCTAAATTCAGATTCTTCCAGATTCTACACAAGTACATTTTTAGGCTGGCAGGGGAGCAGTTAGGTGTTAATCAGGCCAGCAGGGGAGCAGTTAGGGTGTGATCAGGCTGGCAGGCAGAAGCAGTTAAGGGCAATCAGGTAGGCAGGCAGGTGAGCAGTTAGGAGCCAGCAGGCCCAGATTGTGAGAGGGATGTCCAACAGTCGGACATCCCCTGGTGAGGGTCCCCGGTTGGAGAGGGTACAGGCTGGGCTGATGGACACCCCCACCCCAGTGCATGGATTTCGTGCACTGAGCCTCGACTGTACTATAAGAGAGAGGCTGAAAGAAAGAATCACCTATAACACTACACCAACATATTGTAGAATCTAGTCAGAGTGGCAGGTTTAGAGAACTTATTATCAGCCTTGAATGAAAGCTGAACTCTGCTTATAAGGTGGGGGGAGAGAGACAACGGGAAGCAAGGGGATTTTTATTACAAAATGTGTGAGGTGCGGGCTGTGATGCGGAGTTAACAGACGCGTCACTTAATAGCCTGCTTAACGAGCAGATGGCCCCTCCCCAGCCCACTACCCCCCGACGCCGGGAGAAGGTGCAGGAGACTGACATGAACTGAAGCTGAGCAGAGCTGAGAGCAGTATTGGGTGACATTCTGAACGCAGGCAGATGACGTGGTAGTTTGCACTTTGAACAATGACACCCCTTCCTAGCTCCTGCGTCTCCCCAGAACATCGGTAGATAGGGTCAGACTGTCTCAGGCAGAAGAGGGGAAGGGTCCCCACAATCACTTCCAGATCTTATGACTTGGGGTTTCCCACCAAAAAGACCTGCTCTCCTTTGGATCCACTTGTGAGGCACACGCACCAACGGACCAGTTCCTTTTCAAAGCAGAAAACATACGTGAGTTCATACAGAGCCTCGCTCTAAAATATGAACAGAGCGAGAGTCAGACAACATTGAGAAAATCCTCCCGTGTCTCCCCCACTAGGGGTGGGTCCCCTTCCGGACCATTTGGCTTGCTCTGTCCCAGCGGGACGTGTGCACAGGCGAGATGAGCCACACACAGCCACCCGCTCCTCCGTGGTCCCTTCCCGCTGCCAGGAAAGTGACACAGCGCATCAGCTCTTCTCTCTCCGCCTGAATCCCAAAATGACAGGAACAGGGGGGAAGTCACAGCCAATTTGCAGTGTCACGTAAAGTGAGTGAGTTATAAACTGTTTGGGTAAAAACCCTGCATTGTGAGGATTGTTTGCTACAATATCGCAAACTGAGAAAGCCCTAGCAATACACCAGCCATGCAAATAGGAGAGAAAGACCAATCCCTGGCAGAGCTATAACTTCCATCCTTAGAGAGAAAAGGGGATGTTATGTACATGAAAAAGATAAATTGTGACAAGCAGGAAACTTTCAAAGGGCAACGAAGGGCTCTGTGATATGATAACTATAAATGGATATAAGATAAATTTAAAATTTCATTAGTATATGGGGAAGACAACACTGAAAAATATCTACCAGATAGAAAAATGTCTACTTGACTTTTTGTTAAGTTAGCTACTCGATTTTGTAAGTTATACACTCGGATAAAAACAAAAAAATACATTTAAAAATCAAAAGGATAAACATGAATAATAATATTCAAAATAAAATATTTTTTAAAATATATTTTATTGATTTTTTTACAGAGAGGAAGGGAGAGGGATAGAGAGCTAGAAACATCGATGAGAGAGAGACATCAATCAGCCGCCGCCTGCACGCCCTCTGCTGGGGATGTGCCCATAACCAAGCCACATGCCCTTGACCGGAATCGAACACGGGACCCTTCAGTCCACAGACTGATGCTCTATCCACTGAGCCAAACCGGTTTCGGTAAAATAAAGTATTTTTATAAAATGTATACACATTAACTGTATAAAATATTTAAATTTTATAATTTTAATATGTTTTAATATAGAGGAAATGTTGATACACATAAGTGGTCTATTTCTTCTATTGAGCGTGTACCAGGTTATAAAATAACTAGGCGGTAGCTCTCCCTATCTTGGCCTCACCTCTTTCCGAGGGTGACATAGGTATATATGACAGGAAGCCAATCCAGCACTGTGGACACACACAGGAGTCACACTTCAGTGAGCCGATACTTGGGTCCACATGCCATGTGGCAATGCAAACTCCAGGGTGACCGTCACGACAAGCTCTGCAGGTAGTTTCCAGAGATAGGTGACATCTCAGCTCGTACGTCCTCCACCTGGATTTTGGGTCAAGCAGATGGCCTCTTCATGTCAATGTTCTCTATCCAAAACCACGTGACACACCCAGTACCAGCACACAGGTAGTCATGTGTCAATCTGCAGTCTTGTGTGTTGTCTGGCTATCCTAGTCCAGATGACTATGCCATCTGGGAATCCTTCAGTACTGCTTCCTAAATGGCCTGGTTCTTATTGCTGCTCTTCCCATCTCTCATCCAGTACCTGGCTGTTCTTACTGGTGACTCAGCTTCCTTTAGTCCCAGTGGTTCTCAACCTTCCTAAGGCCGCGACCCTTTAAGACAGCTCCTCATGGGGTGGTGACCCCCACCCATAACATTATTTCCGTTGCTACTTCATCACTGTCATCTTGCTACTGTTATGAACTGTAATGGAAATATCTGATAGGCAGGATGTATTTTCATTGTTACAAATGGAACATCATTAAAGCATAGGGATTAATCACAAAAACAATATGTAATTGTATACTGTGAAATATTTATTTCTAATGACAAATAAATGAAATGTTGTCTTGAATCGTGGTGTAGCATGGGCAACAGTCTTCCTATGACAACAGTAAACGACATGGCTACACTTTGCTACACCGAGGAGCGGTGTGTTGGTTCCTAAGACCATGGGAAATAGGTGTTTTCCGCTGGTCTTAGGCGACCCCTCTGAAAGGGTCATTCGACCCCTAAAGGGGTCGCGACCCTCAGGTTGAGAACCGCTGCTTTAGTCCCAGCCCCATCCACAGAAACAATTGCTTCCGTGAGTATTTGTTTTCAACCACTAGATGGCAAACTCAACACTCCATCAGAGGCCAAGTTTCCAACTCTCGGTGCCAACATTTTAAAACTCTGTGGCCCAGCATTGGCGGGTCCAATCTCCGTCAAAACGAAGCTGAGACCTTTCATCAGAATCGCACTTTGTCACTGAACATCCACACACAGCACTCGGTGCAGAGGCGAGAAGTGGCCTGTGTGGGCATAAAAACTTCTGGAACGTTCCTCTTTTAGGCATCACTGAAACTCTGTCCTTAACAGCATTCTCTACTGCCAGGACGATTATGAATAAACCCAGCTTATTTTTTGACAAAGGCTTTGCTGGTGACCTTTAGGGAAATTTAAGCAAATTACTCCTTTGATTTTTATTTATTATTTTATTTATTTAGCTGTGTGTGCCTATTGTCAGCAGATTTTAAATAAAACGGTATCCTTAAAGGCAAGAAGTGAAACTTTAGATAAAGTTGATTGTCCTTTGATCCAAACTAAACCAATTACCGTCTTCTCTAAAAAAAAATTCCCACACACACACACACACAATCTATATATGCTTCTCATTATACACACGTACACTTACACATATATTTGTATACACATATATATGTACACACATACACATATATACACACACATATGTATACAAACACACACATATATTTGTATACATACAGAGATATATGTACACACATACACAAACATATATATGTATACAAGCATGCACACACATGTTTGTATACACACATACACATATGTACACACACACACACACACATATTCCAGTGAGTTCATACAGTGCTGAACAGAGCTGAGAGTCAGACAACACTTGAGAACATTCTCTCCGGTGCCCTCCCTGGATGAGGGTCCACTTCCTGACCATTTGACCTGCTTTGTCCCAGTGGGAGGTGTGTACAGGTGAGATGAGCCACACGCAACCACACAGTCCATCGTAGCTCCTTTCCCGCTGCCAGGAAAGTGCCGATACACATACATATCTATCTGTACGATGTTTTCCACGTTGGCAAGTCATTATCTGCCTAGCTCAATTAATTGTGACTAAAATAGTAACTGTAGGGAAAAAAACAGAGATTAGGAACTCTTAACAAAAACTCTCTTCTGAGAACCCTGACAAAATCCGTGAGGCATGAAGATGCAGCGAGATGGTCGGTGCCGCTGACTCTTTTGCTGGACGCCCTCCTTCGCTGTTCCGAGGCGAGGCCGTTCACCTAATTTCCCGCCCCGAGCCACTCATGAATAAATCACACAGGAGCCACGAAAGGAAGTGAAATCACTCCTCCTGCCACGAGAGGCCCGCTCCGTCGGAAAACAAACAGCGTTTCATTCCCGGCGACCGCAGCAGAGGGTGGAAGGCACACAGAGGCATCGGAGCCTGGCACCGCCTCCTGACACAGGGACCTCGTGCCAAGTTTGCTGAGAGGTTCCGGTACCAGAGCTGAGTAATCATTTCCATCGTTCATTTTCAATGAACGGTGACAAGCCATTAATTAGTATTAACCAGGAAGTCACCACAGAAGCACAGAGAGAACGGTGGTCCACATACGGCTCATTAGGCGTCTATAGCTTAACACGTGAACCAGAATTTTAGACTCACGGTTAATAGAATTCTATAGAGATCGGTCACGCCAATATGTTAACAGCAGGGGCCCAGTGCACGAATTCGTGCACCTTGAAAGGAACTGTGGGCCACGAGGTTGCCATGGGCAGTGGGGTGGATCTTGGCCCATCCTCTGTGCCCCCGCCCAGCCCCTCCTACTATGGCCCCTGGTCCTCTGTCTGCCAGCAGCTCTGCTCCCACCACCACCGTTCCCACAGGCTGATGGCGCAGAGCAATTGGGGCTGACACCAGCAGTGGGTGCAAGAGGTGGCTGCTGGCCCCAATCACTCCTCAGGAACAGGGGCAGGTGGAGAAGCCCTGAAGGTCGATGGGTGCTGGTTATTTATTTGTATACAAGAGGCCTGATGCACAAAATTCACACATGGGGAGAGGGTCCCTCAGTCCAATCTGCACTCTCTCACAATTTGGGACACCCCCCACCAGGGTGTCAGGGTGTCCAACTGCCAGTTTAGGACATCCCTCTCACAATCCAAACCACTAGCTCCTAACCGCTTGCCTGCCTGCCTGCCTGATTGCCCCTAACTGCGTGCCTGATCACCCCTAACCACCTCTGCCTCGGTTCCCACCACTGTGGCTTCATCTGGAGGGACATCTGAAAGGTCATTCGGCTGTCCGGTCTAATTAGCATATTGTAATTTTATTATAGATTGATTTTTAGAGAGAGTGGGAATGGGAGAAGAGACTGAGAGAGAGTAACATCAATATGATACATTCATCGGTTGTGTCTCCCACATGAGCTCTGACGGTGGACAGGGATTGAGCCTGCAACCGAGGTCCGTACAACCAAGATTGACTGGAATCGAACCTGGGACAGAAGCTCTATCCACTGAGCCAAACCAGCTAGGGCTAATACAATTTAATTAAATCTGAAAGTAAATTAAATGCTACTTTAGGCCAATAATCTTGACTGTATGTTTTTACAAATGAGTAAGAAAGATTCCTTTTGTAGCCAAAGAAGCACTATAGACCAAATAAAGAATGTTACCCATGAAAAATAAATGCCATCTATAAGTACCTATTTCCACATGTCATTTTACAAACTGTTTTTCCTCTATTTCTAGGAGAAGGCACAGCAGGATGATGTATAGTAAGCAATTAATTTGAAACTAAAAGTAAGTCATTCATTTGATCCTTTTTTTTTTGCTGATTTAAAAATATATATTACAAAGTAAAAATAAGAAGAGCATGCCTGTCTGCTTCTGTATTTGCTGTGTATCTGAGACCTTTGGCAGACGTGTTTTTGAAAATAAACTTCCACGAAAGCATTTATTTGCTCTATGGCCATATCTGGGAAGAGATTCGTTCAAAAGCAAGAAGGGTCAATGGATTTTAATGTGACAGAGCACACTAAGTGCTCTGAGATGGTTTCTGTTGCACATCGCAACTAACCTTTAAAAACTAACAGCTCCAAGTGGTGGCGGAAATATTAAGAAAAGGTGTTGGAAATAATCCTACCTTCAACAGTGAGGCCAGATTCTCTTCTATTTTTCAACGAAAGCAACATATTGCATCAATTGAATGAGACTCGAGATACAGTGGTACCTCGAGATACGAGTTTAATTTGTTCTGTAACCTTGAGGCGTGGGAAACTATGAGACGCTCAAGTCGAGGTAAACTGGTGGGTCGTGTGCAGCCAGCCGATCCGCGAGATTACTCCTATGTCAACTGTTGCTCGTATTTCAAAGCAAAAATTGCTCGCTCGATGGCTCGTATCTCAAAATCTCGTATGTTAGGGCACTCGTATCTCGAGGTACCACTGTATTTCACCAGTCTTTAAATACATTTATAAAACTGTGAAACAATGGTGCTTTTGTTATGGTAGGCCAGATTCTCCAGGATTCCTGACCCCTGGTGTACACACCCGGTACAATCACCTCCCTTGAGTTGGGGCAGGACCTATGAATAAAACAGCAGTCAGTCCTAAGTTACACCATATGGCGAAGGAGCTAGGACAGTAGCATCTCCAGCTGATGCCTCGTGTCAGACTGAAGAAAGCCTGTGCTGACTGTGTATAAGTAAGCCGCCATGTTGTGAGAGTTTACATACAGACCAGTCCATTTCCATAAGCTCAAGCAGAGCCCAAAACAATCCTTGGTCTTGGAAAGAACCATATCAGTTCTGCTTGCAGGCCCATGGAAAGGAGGGACTAGAGCAGCGGTTCTCAACCTGTGGGTTGCGACCCCTTTGGGAGTCAAATGACCCTTTCACAGGGGTCGCCTAAGACTATTGGAAAACACCTATTTCCCATGGTCTTAGGAACCAACACACCGCTCCTCGGTGTAGCAAAGTGTAGCCATGTAGTTTACCGTTGTTATATTAAGACTGTTTCCCATGCTACACCAGGATTCAAGACAAAATTTCATTTATTTGACATTAGAAATAAATATTTCACAATATATAATTACATATTGTTTTTGTGATTAATCACTATGCTTTAATTATGTTCAATTTGTAACAACGAAAATACATCCTGCCTATCAGATATTTGCATTACAGTTCATGACAGTAGCAAAATGACAGTGATGAAGTAGCCACAGAAATAATTTTATGGTTGGGGGTCACATGAGGAGCTGTCTTAAAGGGTCGCGGCCTTAGGAAGGTTGAGAACCACTGGACTACAGGGAGTATGGGGAGAATACCCAGGATGCTGGCGATGTTCTAGATCTTCTTCTGGAATCTGGTTGCCTGAGCTTTTTGAACTGATAAAGCTGCACGTCACTGTACTAGTGTCTTTTGATGTATGTATGTCGTACCAGCCATTTCAATGTACCATATTTTCCAGCATAAAAGATGACTTTTTAACCCAGGAAAATCTTCTCAAAAGTCAGGTGTTGTTGTATACGCCGGGTGTCATCTTATAGGGCGAGTATATCCCAAACCCTATATTTTAACTGGAAAAGTTGGAGGTCGTCTTAGACGCCGGAAAATACGGTAGTCATTTCCTGGAATAAGCATATGTCGCCACGCTCTTCTATAGCCAACAACACCACCTGAGACAAGATGCGTTAGAATTTATTGCTCAGAAACGAATTGCCACCCTTCCCGCCGCTTGAAGTAACGTCCATCTCACTGTGTCTGTGGGCCAGGGATCCGGACACAGCTCCGCTGTCCTCTGCTCAGCGTGTCCTACGGCGGCCAGCGGGTGTCCGCGAAGGGAGGTCCTTCTCTGGAGCTCAGAGTCCTCTCCCAAACTCCAGAGGCTGTGGGTAGAAGCTCTATCCTGGAGGATGTGTGACTGACGTTCCCGGCTCCCAGAGGCCATCTTGGGCCCCTGCTGTGCGCTCCTCTCCATGGGCCTCCACATCGCAGTAGCTTGCTTTGTCAAGGTCAGCAGGAGAGTACCTCCGGCTGAGGCTGCATCTGAGGGGAGGTAACCACACCAAGGGAATGGCATCCTATCAACTGTGTCATGTTCCCTTGATTAGAAACAAACCCAGGTTCTGCCTGTCATGAAGGAGAGGAGGTCACGCAAAGAAGAGAAGGGAATTTCTGGATGCCACTCTAGAATCTTCTCACTACATAGAGTATCAATGGCTCCCCGGAGGAGATGGTGAGGGAATCCTTTTTTTTATTTTTTTTTATTTTCTTTTTTTAATGTGTTACATGTATACATATCTCCCCATTGACCCCCTCCCTCCTAGGCATACCCAACCCCCCAGTGTCTGTGTTCATTGGTGATGCTTATCTGCATAGATACAAACCCTTTGATTGATCTCTTATCTCCCCCACCTCTCCCTCACCTTCCCGCTGTAGTTTGACAGTCTTGTTGGATGCTTTACTGCCTCTGTGTCTATCCTTTTGTTCATCAGTTTATAATGTTCTTTATTATCCACAAATGAGTGAGATCATGTGGTGCTTCTCCTTCATTGACTGGCTTATTTCACTGAGCATAAGGCTCTCCAGTTCCATCCAGGTTGCTGCAAATGGTAAGAGTTCCTTCTCTTTAATGGCAGCATAGAAGGGAATCCTTCTTTATGTAGCTTTTCTCCAAGTGCAGAAAATCTCACCGAGGGGATTTCCAAAATTAGTTTCTCTCTTGAGAAGCTTTAGGAAGCCCTTTGGAAAATGTCACTAGAAGCTGAGCGTGTGTCCAATAGGGATCCGTTTTTTGGAATAAGAAGAATGAAAATGAGCATGTCCCTCCCGTGTTAGTCACAGCCTTCTGAATTGTTAGGTTAGCATGCCTTAGAAGAATATTTTTCATTCTCAACTTCCGGGGAAGGTAGGGACCTCAACTTCAGGGACTTTGTGAATTTTTCTTCAGCAAATATTTACTCTATAAGACAGGGTCTGAGCTATTGCTCATGTGTGTGATCTTACAGATAAAATGTATCAATGAGACCATTAGCCACAGAATCTTCTAACAGTTCCCGTTGTCACGGAAGTAATCTAACAATGAATTATGTTGCAATGTCTGATTCAGTTAATTGAATGATGAAATCAGCCTGCTTTCAAATCATATACAGTATGTATATGTGTGTGTGTGTGTGTGTGTGTGTGTGTGTGTGTATGTGTATATATATATATATATGTATATATATATATATACACACATACATACAGTGGTACCTCGAGATACGAGTTTAATTCGTTCCATCACCTTGAGGCGTGGGAAACTATGAGACACTCGAGTCTCGGTAAACGGGTGGGTCGTGTGCAGCCGGCCGATCCGCGCGATGACTCCTATCTCAAATGTTGCTCGTATTTCAAAGCAAAAATCGCTCGCTCGACAGCTCGTATCTCGAAAATCTCATATGTTAGGTCACTCGTATCTCGAGGTACCACTGTATATATGTATGTGTGTGTGTGTGTGTGTGTGTGTGTGTGTATATATATATATCCAAATAAGTAACATCCAGCCTTGAATTCATTTCAAAGAAGCACTGGCCTTGCCAAGTGTGAGGCCTTGAAATACGAGGCCATCGTTCTGCACAACGACATTCTTCCTCGGGAACATGACCTCAAAAGTGGAAATAAAAGTAAAAAGAGGTGGCCATGAGAACTAATTAATGACTCAACATGCGAACGACACGAGCAGCTGTATGGCTCATTTCCGGTATTTTTATCTTTTTATTTCTCAATCCTTCCCCAGCTCACCTTGTACCCTCCCACAAGTTGGCTAGATTGCCTTCACGTCTGAAGAATAACTGAAAAACGAAGAGAAAAAAGCCACATCCTGTGGATGTCACGAAGGCAGAGAATGAAGCTGTGGATGCAGACAGCACGGTCTGCAGGTGCAGGCCGCGGAGGGAGGAATCCCTGCAAACAGGTAAAGACCGGGAGCCCCGGGGAGAGACGGAAGGGGATTCTATGCGTGTCCGGGGGAGCTGGGAGTTGAAAGAGCCTGTCTCTGCAGGACGCGGGGCTGCCCGGTCAGGTGCCCGGCTAATGCCAGGTGGCAGGTGTGCGGGCCCTGCTTTCAGGTCTGATATCTCCCTCGCTGGGCTGGCCTTTCAGCCCCACTGCCCACCGCCGGAGCCACTCCGAGACTATATCCCAGCCCTGCGGGAGGCTGTGAGGCCTGAAAGGTCACGTCACAGCCACTTAATGGATATTGGATCATTAAAAGGACAACTTACCAAACACAGTCCCGTTTAAAAATGGACTTTCTAATTCTGATGATAAATGCGTAAGAGAAAATCATCTGCCCGGACAACATCAGTTCAGAGTCCTGTGCTAAGAGCAGATTCTGATTTAAAACATCCACCTGATCAGCGGTTCTCAACCTGTGGGTCGCGACCCCTTTGGGGGTCCAATGACCCTTTCACAGGGGTCGCCTAAAACCAGCGGAAAACACCTATTTCCCATGGTCTTAGGAACCAACACGCCGCTGCTCCTCGGTGTAGCAAAGTGTAGCCATGTAGTTTACTGTTGTCATATGAAGACTGTTGCCCTTGCTACACCGCGATTCAAGACAAAATTTCATTTATTTGTCATTAGAAAGAAATATTTCACAATATATAATTACATATTGTTTTTGGGATTAATCCCTATGCTTTAATTATGTTCCATTTGTAACAATGAAAATACATCCTGCCTATCAGATATTTACATGACAGTTCATCACAGTAGCAAAATGACAGTGATGAAGTAGCCACGGAAATAATTTTACGGTTGGGGGTCACCACCCCATGAGGAGCTGTCTTAAAGGGTTGCGGCCTTAGGAAGGTTGAGAACCGCTGCACCTGCTGATAGACACAACCGCGTGGATAAAATTAAAGGTTTTTGCCCAAAGTCACAGGTTCACTAGGACACTGCGCGCCTCTGTTGGGGCTGCTGAGTGCGGGGAGCTTTGCAGAGTTTTGTTTCTATCACGGGTCGGCTTCACCGGGTGAAAGGCAATCAGATGGAATGACAGTGCTGGAGTTCTCGAGCAGAAACACCCCTCCTATTAGGGGGGTCTCTGATCACTTGGGGATTTTAGCCCAGAGGCCAGCGGCCACTGGCAGGCAGAGCCTGTGCTGAGGGTCTAGGAAGCAGCTTCTGAGGTGTCCTAGGAGGAGCCCACATGAAACACCAGGCTGCCGAGTCACACGCGAACTTGAGCTTCTGCCACTAACACGTGTTTTCAGGCGTGAGCGACTTCGGGGGGCACGGAGTTTTGGCAGGCTGCTCGCTTCTTGCCCTCAGCATCACTCACTCAGCGTTGATTCACCACACACCACACACCACACACCACACGCCACACCTGAGAAATAACAGCCGCTACAAACCCCTTTGTGGAGGATATGGCTCTCTCTCTCTCATTTCTGTGTCCCTTTCTTTTTGCTAATCATATTACAATTTCTATATTGTCAAGATTTAGGCTGAAACCGGTGTGGCTCAGTGGATAGAACATCGGCGTGCAGAATGAAGGGTCCCAGGTTCGATTCCGGTCAAGGGCATGTACCTTGGTGGCGGGCACATCCCCAGTAGGAGGTGTGCAGGAGGCGGCTGATCGATGTCTCTCTCTCATCGATGTTTCTAAGTCTCTATCCCTCTCTCTTCCTCCCTGTAAAAAATAAAAAAAATATATTAAAAAAAAAAAAGATCCACTGGGTAAAGATCTACAACCTGAACTACCTATTGGCTCCTT
>PVJN01013875.1:0-47895 GCA_004026805.1 Lasiurus borealis | reverse complement strand
CCTCCTCTCCCCCACCCCCTTCACAGGCAGCCCAGTTTCCTCTTCTGCTGGCTCATGGAAACAAAGAACAGCTGTCTTGCCTTTGATTGGTTTAAAAATGAGAGACAGGCTTATCTCATCCTTACCTCTGGTGACTAAAGATCTGGGCACACAGCCAGGTCCACCAGCTCCTGGGCACAGGGGCAGCCCGAAGGCCTACTCTTCTTTCTGGGACTCATTGCTAACCACTGAACCACACCTGTCCTCCGTGGGAGATCTGTACCCGACTCGGCCCCTGAGTGCCCCTGGGTGCTCTTGCTACTCCAGCCACTGCCATCCAGTGGCCCCTGCACGCTCACTCTTTACCACCAGGACCAAGTCTGCAATGGGCTTTGCACAGGCTGGGAGGGAGCTGGGTCTGTGACAGGGAAGTTTTTCCTTGCTAAGGCTGACCCTCGGGGAGAGAGTGTCTCAGACAGACACCCCCCCCCCCCCGCCCTCCAGGGAAAGGGTGTGCATGAGTCACAAGCCCTGAGTTCAGGGCCACTCACAAGCCTCTCTGAGGCTCAGGTTCCTCACCTTCGAGGCGGGGGAGGCGGAGCCTGCTTGCAGAGTGGCAGCAGGACAAACTGCACTGGCAGTAGTGCCACCACACCTGTTACTTCCGCCTGCCACCCCCACAGGCCACCAGCTGCCATCTCCTCAGGCCCTGCCTTTCTTAAACCCAAATCCAGCCTCCCCTCCTCGGGCAGCTAAGTGCACCCCAGTCTGCCTCCTCAGCGCTCACTTATTCAAATTGTGCACCTGTGCTTGGGAGTGTGGAAAAGCACAGCATGTCTTCAGAGTGTGTGGGCTTAACCTGCTCCTGCCCCTTCCTGGCTGGCATCAGGGGAGAATAAGCGTATGCCCTGTTGATCCTCGGCTAGTACCTCTTTGTTCCCCATGACACAGGGGAGCAGTAAATGTACAGAATTGTGGTGTGTACTGGGGAGAGAGTACAGACAGCTTCTTGGGGCAAAACTCTAATGTTACCACATCGGGCTGTGTAGACAAAGTCCTAGATGGTTTTGTGTATTTTCCTCTTGGGAAGCAAGCTAATTTTGGATTCATTGGGCATTCAAAAGGCAGCTGCCTGCAGGAGGAGCCAGAGAACTGAGCGGAGCCCAGCATCCTGGGGAGGGGCTGGGGACAGCCCTCCTTCCAGAGAAGGACAAAGGGCGCAGGTTTCCAGCTCTTCGCAGGCCGTCCTTGCTGGGCCAGCTGGCCTCTCAAGAGGGCAGGCGTGCCAGGCGGCTTTCCGTCGGAAAACTGCCTGGCCTTGCCCACAGTCAATGGGCAGATCTACTCTTGGGGTGGGAAGCTTTGGCCAGATAAGTGCTCTGCTACTCCAGGGAACAGAACGTCCTCGAAGACACCAGAAGCGCTAGTTCTGGCTGATGGAGCAGGCCTAGACCTGAAATGAAGAAGGGCTGTGAGTCTCCCTCCACAGGGCCAGGGAAATGTCCTTGCTGTTGATCATGGTAACAAGGGTTACTCACCCAGCAAGCTCCCGGTGCTTGCCTCCAGGTTAAGGAGGTTCCCGGCTGGGCCTGATCGTCTCTGTGCCTCTGGTTCCTCATCTGTCAAGTGAGAATGACCAGAGTATCTGTAATGTTGGTGCCAGGTGAGTTTATGGCAAGAAAGCCCTTCTTAAGGGGCCCTCTGGTCTATTTCTCTACCAGGACATAAGGCTCTGTTCATGGTTCTGGCACCTTTGGTCAGCCATTGTATACATAAATATGTGTATATTTCCTCTGGCCTCTGAGCTCCGGTGCAGCAAGAGGAGAAGGCTCTGCTCCTTCCTGGGAGAAAGACCCCCATGGGATCCCACCAGCTGCTCTCCACCGGTGCTGGGGTGACAGCAGCCAGGCAGGGGACAGGCAGTGAACATGCTGAGAAGAGTCTTAGTGTGAGGAACCTGCCTGGGCCAGTGCCCCTGACTTCGTTCCGGTCAAGTGCCTCCCCTGGCCAATGTTGTTTATAACAATAGTGTTTACCTCCCAGCACTTTCACATTTATTGCTATCTAACCTCACATCCACCGCAGAAGAGGCTGTAAAGATCTTATCAGAGGGGCAGCTGGACCTTCCCTCTCCAGTGAGGAGCTCCCCGCCCAGCTCGGGTGGGAGTGGCTCCCCGGGGGGAGAGTTCAGGCGTCAGGGTGAGGGTGACCAAATGACAGGTTGATTCAGTGGGTTATTGGGGAAGACACACTTCAGATATTCCCACCCGGAGTCTAGGAAGCCCAGGACACTGTGGATGGGAGAGCCGAGCACCTTTCTAGCCCGCAGACAGGCAACTCCAGGTGGTCCCTGACCCAGCTCTCCAGCGTGAACAGGAGGGAGGAAGGGGAGAGAGCAGGAGCTCTGCCATCGACGTTCTGGGCCTCAGTCCCCCTGGATCACAGGGTGAGGGCATTGGCTCAACTGTTCCCAAGTTCCCTATGAGTTTGGACCAGGCTGTGATGGCCTCTGTACAAAATGATAGCAATTTCTTCCTCCTTTTGTCATTTATCTTCAGTTTGTTGATCTCATTTACAGTCTCTTACAGGATTTTTTTTTTCCCCAATTGAGTTCATTTCAATGTTCTCCAAGCAACTAGTACACGCCAGACAGTGAGTTGGGTGCTGGGAAGTCAGTGGGCTACAGCTACTGTTTTCAAGGTGCTTCTGGTCCAGTGGCGGACAAGCAAACCGGTAATGACGCCAGGGTCTCCGGAAGCCCCAGGTGACAGAGAGGATCTCCCTGAGGAGGCTGAAATCTGGGAAGAAACTCACCCCCTTCTGGGACCAAGGGGCCTACCCTTCAGAAGTCACCTCTCTCGGCCAGACACCGTGCTAGATAACATAGATGCCATCTTTTTCATTTCACCCTTACAGGAACCTGGAGTAAGTAGTAAGCCCATTTTACAGGCTGAGAAACTAAGATACAGGTGCCATATACTCTGGGGTCCAGCTGAGACCCACATTCAAGTCCGCCTGACTCCAGAGCCCATGCTCTTTTCCACCCAGCGGGCAGACTGTGAGGGCCCGAGCAGTTGGCCCTGAACATTGCTCAGGGTCTGAGCCCTGCTGGCCTTTTCTGAGTCCTTCTGGTCCCTCCCTGTGGCCAGCGAGAGAACTGCCGCTTTAAGAGACACAGCCCCTTCTCCGAGGGGTTGCTTTCCATTCATTTTTAATGGCCCAGCTGCTGCGTTTTCCCTGCCCCCTTGCTACTAGCCAGGGAGTTTTTCTGCAACTGAGCTCCATGCTCCGGCCCGTCCATGCTTAATGGCACCAAGAATCTTATCTGTCATTCTAGTCGTTTAGATTACCCTGGCACAGAGACCGGGGCCCGGGAGGCAGCAGATGGCAGACTCACCAGGCACTTTGTGCTTGCTGAGGGAGGAGAGATTATTGGAGCAAAAGAGTGAGAGGGTGGATGACATGACAGGGGAGCGCTGCTGGGGAGGGCTTATAACGGGGACAGAGTACCCAGCTGCAGGTCCCTGTGGTTCTGGCTGTGGTCTCCCCCATCCCTCGCCTCTTCTCGGTGATCTCCAGGGGCGAGCACCCACGAGCTGCTCATTGCCCCCCTCACAGCCTTCCTGGAGACCCAAAACAGGAGGGGGATGAGTGGGTGCATTTCGGTAGGGCTTAAACACAGAGCTCCTTTGAGCCCACCCTGCTGTCCCCTGAACATCCAACTCTGTGCTTATTTTCAGGGAGAAACCAGCAGTAGGTGTCACTCTTATGAACTGCTGCAAACAGGGATCTTGAGTATTCCAGGGACATAGGCACACGACAAAGATCACAGTGCCCACACCTTCACCCAACACCCCCATGTGCCTGTGAGCTGGGGGTGCGCATGCCCTGGGTCCTGGCTCCGTAGTCCCTTGAGGGGGAGGGACAGGTTCCAGCCCCTCCCCTGGGGGCCACGCGATGCTGGAGCAGACCGTCAATGCCTATTTGGGGAGTAGAATGTCACGGTTCAAGCACAGCTCCGGGGCCACTCAGATGTTATTTACAGACCTTGTCTAATGACCCAGCCTCCGAGCGGGGAGGTGGGGACTGGACCTGCGGCTGGGTCCAATTTCTCCTGCTCGCTGACTTTCTTACACCCTGTCACAACCCCTCGAGGTCCCTCCTTTTTTCTGCTCAGGATCACCGGGTTCCCCTGTACGGGAGGTGCCTCTCCCAGCTGGCAGCCTGGATAGAGTGTTCTTCAGAGGGAGGGGTTTGGGATCGGGGCCGAGGGCCCACCTGAGGACCAAGAGGGGTTCCTCTTCATGAGGGTAGGAGGAGCAGGAAGGGGCAGGCAGATCCCCGTTAGTGGGATAGACATGGCCCCGCGCTGTAGGGCTCCTGGGGCTGGAGTGGGGGTAGGCCACAGGACAGGTAAGGCGATTTCATAATTATTTCCCTCCTAATTCAAATGGGAGGAAAGCTGGTTGGATGGATAGAAAATAGCCAGCACATCAGACATGTTCACAAAGCCTGGGTCCTTGACTCCTAGGTTGGTTTTTTAAAGACTGAAATCTGAAGGGAATTCTTGTGACGCCCGTGGCATCAGGGTTGCAGGTGTGGTAGGGATGAAACTGGTCTCTGCTCTCTACTTTGGTGTCCCAGGGGTTTCATGCTGATAAAGTCCCTCTATTTACCCCTGGCATGTGCCCTGACATCTCCCCATCAACCACTTCATAGCCTTTTACCCCCAATTCAAGTGCTCTGTACAAAAACTGTCCCTGTCTCGAAATATTATAACAATTAAATGAGAAAATCCTTGTGAAATGCTTGCAACAGCATTAGCACCCAGTATACACTCCAACAATGTCGCTATGGTTATCAGAGGTCAGGGTCCCAGGACAAAGGTGGCAGTGCACTCGTGTAGTTCCTCAGTCCTCATGCCGGCTTCCCAGGAAAGACAGTTCAAGGAGGGTGGCACTGATGCCCGCAAGAAGGCCCTGTGGGAAGCCCAAGACAACTAGGCAAAGGGCAGCTAAGGGCATGGTTCCTCCTTCTAGCTGTAGGGCATCACACGCCACTCCCTCTTCCCCAGCCTCAGCCTGTGCCCAGTCTCTCGAGAAAAGGAAGAACTTGGAGTTCTCAGCCCCACCCTCCACCAGAGGCATCAGGTTGGACTGGAGGAGGGGAAAAGCCAGTCTGAGGCAGAAGCATGGTTTGGGATTTTGCCTCCTGAATCTCAGTGCTGACGGCCCAGGGAAGTGAGGAATATCCCAGGCCCAGCCCCGAGGCTACGGCCCCGATATTTTATAGCCCTTTAAGCTCTCCCCTGCTCTCATCATTGCGGTCACGGCACCAAGTTCTTATAGCTGAGGGGAAGTGGACTCTAGTAAACCTCTCGGAATGATCTGTTTCTTCCACAAAGTACATGCTGGATGCCGGGGTGCGGCAGTGAGCAAAACTGGCAGAATCCCTGCTCTCTAGGAGCTTACGTTCTATGGGGGAGAGGGATGCACAGAAAAGTAAATTAGAAAATATAAATTTCTATTAATGATAAAGGTGAATAAGGAGGGGAAGCAGGATAGAAAGTGTCAATGGTGAGCGTGTTGTTGAGATGGAATGGCCAGTGAGGGCCGCATGGAGAAGTGACTTCTGAGTGAAATCTTTAGGTAAGCCAGGGAGGTTCGGGGGCTTCTGAGGGAATAGAATGCCAGGGCCAGGAAACCACAAGTGCCAAGGTCCTGGGGCCAGGTAGGGCGGCGCAGGTCTGAGTTACAGCACACTGGCCAGTGGGTGCAGCTGGGAGAGTGCTGGGACGTGAGGAGACGGAATCAGAGGCCGCAAGGACTGGTCTCACGGGCCCCAAAGGCCATGGTGAGGACGTGGGCTTTTACTCTCAGTGGGTGGGGAAGCCAAAGAGACTTTTTGGCGGAGGAGTAACCTGATTTGACTTGCATGTTGAAGGAATGGCCTCCAGCAGCGTTGAAATTCCAAGGGGACAAGAGTGGAGGCGGGGAGACCGGGTAGAAGGCCATTGACATATCTCGTGATGAATAGTGGTTTGAACTGGGCTGTTAGCAGCCAGAAGGTAAGAAATGGTTGGATATTTTAAAGGAAGAGCCTACAAGATTTGCTGATAGACAAAACGTGGGCTGTGAGAAAAAATTGTATGTGCAGATGCCCCGTACAATGAAAAATCCTTTCTATACTACACAATATCACTAAAATTTCACCGTAATCATATATATGAGGTTCTATTGTTATTTGCTATGTTACAGATTGGGAAATGACATGGAAAGAGGCTAAGTAGCTTGGAAAATCCTGTGGCTGGGAAGAGCTAGAGCTGGTCTTCATCAGAATCCCTTAGCAGCCACAGGGTGAGTCTCAACCATTTATTTAACATGCTTCATTGCGTAGCTACTCTGTAGCAGACACTGGACTAGAGGTTAGGGATGCAAACATGAGTGAAGGACATCTTGACCTTGAAGCACATGTGGTTTGGAGGAGGAGGCAGATATGTTTAGACTTAACAACGGCGAGGTAGGTGTGAGAATCCTAGGGCTGGGTTACTCAGTGTGTCCAGCGGGGAGAGGGAGAGAAAGCACCTCAGAGGGGGTGACGTGTAGGGAGCTTGCGTAGGGCTCTGAGTAGGGTTCTGGCCTTGGCACAGTTTCCTTGACCAGAACCCTACTCAGGTAGAAAGCGGTCTGTGCACTCCGAGGACCGCATGCAAAGGCTCAGGTTTGGGAGGTGTGAAGGAGGCCTGGGAAGGTGAGCTGAAGAAATCAGGCAGGCCTGGGAAAGAGCTTGCCTGAGGGCAGGGGACATCACTGCAGGTTTCCAAGGGCGAGAGAAGCCATCAGATCTATTTTCCAGAGATCTCTTCATGTCGTGGGTAGATGCCAGGAGAAGACATAGTTTTCCCTGTTTTAGGATGACGCTACCCAGGGAATCTGAGAACAGACGTGGGAACGTGTATACATTTCCAGGAAACAGTACTTTCTGGATGTGCGTGTCTATAAATATACTCGTACACAGTGCCTAGCTTGAGTCTCACTTGAATCAACGACAGCACTTGCCACACTCCCTGAGCTGCCGATGCTGCCCCCTCCTGGCGAGGAGCCCTTAAGGCACCCTTTCCCCTTTTCTCAGCCTCCTTTCACCACCTAGTGGACAGGGCCAGCTTAGACCTCTGTGTTACCATCATTTCCCTTAGGGCAGTGGTCAGCAAACTCATCAGTCAACAGAGCCAAATAACAGTACAACGATTGAAATTTCTTTTGAGAGACACATTTTTTAAACTTAAACTTCTTTTAACACCACTTCTTCAAAATAGACTCGCCCAGGCAGTGGTATTTTGTGGAAGAGCCACACTCAAGGGTCCAAAGAGCCACATGTGGCTTGAGAGCCGCCATTTGCCAGCCACTGCCCTAGGGCACCAAGGTGAGTCTCTACACAGCAACACAAATGATGTGCATTTGGCCAAAGGAGGAAATATGGAGATTGCTAGACCCAAGCTGGGCATAAACTGACTACGCAGTGGAGTGGGAAGTGGGATTTGAAAATCTGACCCACATCCAATGGTTCAAGGACCATTCCTGGTCAGAGGTAGTGGATGGATGAGATCTTATCCCATCCAGCTCCATGATTCTTCAAGTCAGAAGAATTTTCTCTCCATGTATATATGAATGTATATACATGTAGATACATACACACGTGTGTGTGTGTGTGTGTGTGTGTGTGTGTGTGTGTGTGGAGAGAGAGAGAGAGAGAGAGACAAAGGCAGACAAGAAACAGGGACAGAGACAGACAGTTAGGGACAGAGCAGCCAAATTTGGGTTTTAACATGATAATCTTCAAGGCCCTGGTGGGAGCAGACCTACTAAAAATAAGATATAATGTTGGAATGCAGTGGAGCCCAGCCCAGCTCCCTTCCACATCCCCAGCTCAGGAATTTGTACCAGCGTTTCCCCGTGTCAGCCCTGGAGGAAAGCAAAAGACAGAGAGACACCGGAGCAGGAAAAACCCAGACTCCCAGGGAGGGATTCGCACAGAGAACAGGCCTCCCCATCCCACCCCCGACACCCACACCCCAGACCCTGACCTGAGGACTTCCTCCCTCCTCTGTGCCTTTGGAGGGGAACCCAGGTTGTTGGCAGCTCTTCCTGATGCTGAGTCCCATTTCAGGGTCTGAGCGGGGCGGGGCACTGGGTACCCGCTGCCCTCCGCAGTAAGAGAAGTTGGCCTGTCTCACAAGGCAGCTAAGCTGAGCCAGCACATCAGCCAGCTGCTTCCTTCGCCATCCAGCTCAGGGAGACAGGGCTTGAGAGTCAGGGAAATGGTTCCTTCCCTCCTCCACCCCAGTCTTCTCATCTGTAAAATGAGAATAAAAACTTCTGCTACTGCCCTGGCCCATGGCTCAGAGAGTTGGAACATTGTCCCATACACCAAAAGGTTGTAAGTTAGATCCCAGTGCGCGCATATGGGAGGCAACAGATTGATGTTTTTTTCCCTCTTTCTCTTTGTCTGTCCCCCTTCCTCTCTCTAAAAATCAATAAACATGTCCTCAGGTGAGGATTAAAAAAGCAAAACAAGAAACATCTCCTACCGTGTGATCTCAGGTATATGTGGAATCAAAAAGAAAAAAAAAATCAAGCTCACAGGTAGAGAACTGGTTGCCAGAGAAGGGGGTGGAGGTGGACAAAATGGGTTAAGGTCAAAACGGACACTTCCAGTTATAAAATATATAAGTCCTAGGGATAAAATTATGTAAGCATGGTGTCTATAGTATATCATACTGTGTTGCATGTTTGAAAATTGTTGAGAGTACAGTAAACCCTCGATTTTGTGGACTCTATTTAACAGACTTTGGGTTTAACAGACAAATTTTCTGGTTCATGTATCATATGTGAAAATTAATGCCCTATTAATTTTAAAATGCTTTTAACCAACCTTCAGTTATAATTAAATTAACAGGTTATTTTGTTGTTGTTAATTCACTGTTATTTAGAACAAATTTTAGCAAACAGGACATATGTTGGAAAAAACACGGGAGGGCAGACTTCTTGATGTTCAGGTGGTCAAGGAAGGGCTCTGTGGTTTGGTGAGAGCTTTTGCTCAGGATGGGAGACTCTAGTACTGAATAGAGTCATTCACTTGGACTCTGAGCTTAAATTCCTATTTCTTCATTTGCAAAGACAGCGGCCTCCATGTTGAGCTTGATGCAAATCTTTGTTGCCCAAATGTTCAAATACAGAGTCTGCACCCTGGTCCAGACTCCCCTTCCCCAAGCCAGAGCACCGCCCCTGTGAGAATGAGGAAGCCACCAAAACTCAGCAGTAGGCAAGTGAGAGGGTTGAACACAATCTAGAATTTGGTAGACTTTTAATTAAAGGCTCAAGACATTAAGTCATTATACTTTTAGCACTTTTCTGAAAACCCCTTCAACTTTTGTGGTTTAAGAACTATTAACAAACCCAGCCAGTGTGGCTCATGGTTGAATGTTGACCCATGAGCCAGGAAATGATGGTTCAATTGCAGGTCTTCTCTGAAATCAATAAAAATATAGTAAAAAAAAAAGAAAGAAAGAAAGAAAGAAAGAAAGAAAGAAAGAAAGAAAGAAAAGTCTTGTCATTAGCCCGTCCTAGTCCCACCACAGTTACAGAGATGAGATCTTTAAATTGAAGCTTATGAAGCTCGCCTCAATCTTATGATAGCAAAAGTTGCAATTTACCGAGTCCCCCACATGCTGGGCAAGGCGGCAGACATCTTACACATTTCACGTCTAATCCTCCCAACAGCCTAGGGGTGGCCGTGCCCCAACTGACAGGTGAGCCCCAAACTGAGGTCCTGCGCGGGGAGGTCACATTGCTGACATCACGCACAGAAGGTGTGGGGATAGGCTGGCATCCAGGAACTGAACTGGAAGCCTGAGGGGGTGAGGAGAGTGAGGTCAGTGTGTTCCAGTCCTGAAGAACCGAGAGTCTCTGTGGAGTTGAGTGGTGAACACCCTCCGGAGAAGAATGTCACCAAATAAAGTGGCAGCCCGTGACTTATTTGGGCATTTGGCTCTCTGGCTAGAGACTGTGTAAGAGCAGGGCTCAGAGGAATGGCAAGAATTCGTGGCGGATCCAGCACAGCCCCGCCAGGAAGCTCTGTTTCCAGAGGCAGCTGTTGTAAATACCCCTGGCTAAGGACGGGCACTGCCACTGCCCCAGATGCAAGGGCTCCACGTGATTGCACGTTGTCATGCGCGCATGGTGTCTTACGCTCCTCCTAGCGCTTCTGGGTTGTTCTGTGATTAGCTCAGATGGTCGATGAAGAGGCTGAGGCGTGAGGACTCTGCCAGGGACACTGTCAGCCCAGAACGCCTTTCCCTGAGGCTCTCTGGCAGGTCACCACCTCCTGTCCACTCTGACAGATGCATGTCCTCCCGGCTGGGCTTGCTCCCTTCGCTGAGGGCCGCTGGGTGAACAGGGGTAGCTTCAGCAGAACCCCACCACCAGCATAGTAACAAGTCACAGTCCCTCTAAACAAATATGTTAGCATTCTGTTTGCCCATCTGCCTGCTGGGTGTTTGGTTCCTGCAAGCCAGGCCTCCAGATGTCACCAACTCTGGTGACCTGAGAAAAAATAAAATATAAAATAAAATAAAATAATAAAGTCCCAGACCTGTTGAGCAAAGACAGGCTGTTATTGTCACCAATGTTCTGCCTGCGGAAGTTGGGGCGGAGGGGGGCACAGGCTCCCTAAAGACCCAGTGAAGTCTTGGGGCGTAGAACCTGAGATCCTAGCTGTGTGACCTGGAGTAAGTTACTTAACTTCTCCGAGCTTCGTTGTCTAATTTATCTCACAGAATAAAAGTGTGTGAAATCACTGTAAGTTAAAGTGCTCTATGGTCTTTTCCTGAATGAGCTCAGCCACTCTTGCTGCCACTGTGTGTGCCTGCCTGGCCCACAGGTCCTGAGTCACTTCAGGGCAGGAAGTAGAGGAAGCCTGTCATCTGCCAGATAGTTCCTCTGCTTCCTTCAGTCTCTGGAAATCGGGCCCTGTATCCAGCCAGCCCTCTGAACACCTGTCCCCAGGCAGGAGGCTTCTTCAGGGCTTGTCACTCCTAAGATCCTTGTCTGTACCCCCAAGGTGGGAAGGATGGTAACATGGTGGCCCTTCAGTAAGCGTTTATAAGGGGGGCTCTGGGCTATTAGAAAGCAAGAGGAGAGCCACCAACTGGGCGAGAGGAAGGGCCCTGCACTTGTCTACCTCCCAATTTGAGTTCATCCTCTGCCAGTATGGCTGCAGGCCCCTCTCCACCAGCCTGAACCATCCTAGTTGCAATAGCATCTCTGTTGTGGTTCCCCAAGGGGAGATCAGCATCCCAGCCCTCCCGCCCCCACCAGACCAGGGAACCGGGTAGAAGCCATGCTTTCCTTCCTGCCCCCATCAGACTGACCCCCAGGTGGGCAGGATCCATTCTTCGGGCTCAGCAGGCAACAGAGCCCAGGCTGGCTGATCCTATGAGCAATTACTCGCCTCTGGCTAAGACAGTGATCTCGCTGAGCTCTTGTTTTGACTTCTTGTCTAAGAACCTAAAGGCTGTCTTGCAACCTTTTGGGCCCTTTCCTCTAGCCAGAGAAGTGAACATGACTTCCCCTGCCCCTGACCCCTCTGACTGGAGGACAGGAGGACAGGGAGGGGTCGCTGAAAGGCATGGGGCAGGGCTGACTCCAAGGCCCATCTCCTGAGGCCACCCAGGCAGATTTTCCCCATGGCAGGGCCTACAGAGCAACTCCTTCCTGGGCTAAACACGGGTGAGTGGTTCTGGACCCTTCCCTGTCCCAGCAGCAGCCTCTGCAAGCACAGGACAGGCCTGGCTGCTGCAGGAGAAGCCCTCCCACCATTGCGGACAAAGCCCCGAGAAAAACACAGGCATTTCCCGTTCGGAGAGGGCACACACGCTACTTGGGCCTCAAGTACTTCCACCCCCGCTTAAATGGTAACTGGCTTTAAATAATCACAATCGGCTACTTTAGGCCTCTGGGGACCAAGTATATTTTCGGGCTGCAAGAAACACACCTTGCATGAAGCAACACCTGTTGAGGCCCAACTTCTTCAACCACCAGCCTGGCTCCAGACCAGGCAGCTGGAAGACAAAACGGAGGCCTGCCTCCCCCTGCTGGCAAGCCTGAGGATCACAACAAGGGGAAGGATCTCAGTGGCTCCTGGGAACACCGATATACTGGATCCTCTGGAGCAGTGGTCCGCAAACTCATTAGTCAACAGAGCCAAATATCAACAGTATAACAATTAAAATATTTTTTATGTATTTTATTGATTTTTAACAGAGAGGAAGGGAGAGGAATAGGGAGTTAAAAACATCAGTGAGAGAAATCGATCAGCCGCCTCCTGCACTGGGGATGTGCCCGCAACCAAGATACATGCCCTTGACCGGAATCGAACCCCGGGACCTTTCAGTCCACAGGCCAGCGCTCTATCCACTGAGGCAAACCGGTTTCTGCTGAAATTTCTTTTGAGAGCCGAAAACCGACTTCTGAGCATGGGCCACAGAGTTTCAATCGCACAGATATTTTGTGGAAGAGCCACATTCAAGGGGCCAAAGAGTCACATGTGGCTCTCGAGCCACAGTTTGCCGACGACTGCTCTGGAGAGACAGAGATAAGCAGTAACACTGTCTGTCTCCCTCCCTCTCCCTTCTCCCAGGGAACCAGAGAGCTTTACTGCAGTGAGAAGAGATTTCTGTCTCCCAGAGGCAGGATTCCCCTCCTTGCGGCGGGGCGGAAGGAAATATGAGGTTCAGTAAGTGTGTGACTCCTCCAAACTCCCCCAGGAAGAGGCAGACGTGCCCTGTGACGCACCAGGAGCACCGCTCCCACAGGGGTCTCCTGTGTCCTCTTATCTCCACTGGCCAAGGCCTGCTCCTTACTGTGTTCTCCATCTCCTTCTGCCGGGCCACTCCATGAGCATCTGGGCTAAAAGAATTGCCGATGTTCAACAGATACGCAGCTAGAGAGACACAGCGGGGCAAGGTGGTCTACGTGCCTTATGAGTTGGGGGTCCTGGTACTGGAACCGGGGGTCCAAGAGAAGGGGCTTGCAATGCCTCTCCCAAGGCAGGTTCCCACTCACAGGGGAGAAAAGCTAGATGACTTTACCAAGAAGTCACATTGCTGCCCCGAGCAGGGAGCAGCGCGGAGGGTGCAGCTGGAGGGTAAGTGGCCCCACGGGCGAAGGTTGGAGGTCTCCTGGAGCTGAGGCCACACTGGGGAGCTCTGTCAGGGAGCAGGTGTCCTGGCCTAGATCATGGTTTCCTTATGAGGAAGCGCCTGTGTCACGCTTCGCTCCATGCTCAGCATCTTCCGGATTATAGGGGGCACTTGCCTGTGCTTCTTGGAGGGATCCCTCTTCCCCTCTTCTGGAGAACATGCAGGTTGAAACAGTGTCTGTGTCTGGCTCTCCTCAGACCCTGATTACCTCCGTCTCTGTTCTGCTGGACACCCCTGAGCTCCAGCTGAAGTGAGTCCTGGTGACTGCCTACAGCTCACAAAGAAGATGTTTCTTCCCAGAGTTGTCCAGGCTCTCTGCCCTCCAGGCCAGGGCAATAGGAGAGGGATGTGTGGGGAAGTCCCACGCCCACCGTCCTACCCTAGTCATAGCACCTCACCAGCCTCTAGGCATTCCCCTGGCTGATGTGGGGGTAACTGCTGAGTTAGTGGCCCTCGGTCCCCAAAGTTCCGTCTCCTTACTGAGGAGAGGGCTTCTTTCATGATGCCCCTCCTTGCTAATTCCCCTGTGTCAGCAAGATCCTTTAGCAACAAGTGCCATCACTGGGCAGTTGGTAAACCTCCTAAAGGGAAACCCGTACTTACTGAAAAGTGATGATTAGAGGAGAAACCAAGATGGCAGCATAGGTGAAAGCCTAAACTGCTGCCTGGTACAACAATTTCAAAACTACAACTAAAAGACAAAACAGACACCATCCAGAACCACAGGAAAGCTGGCTGAGTGGAAAGTCTACAAATAGAAGAAAAGAAAAAAAGCACATTGGGACTCAGAGGAGCTGCAAAAGGCTGAGGTACGGAGACACAATCAGAGAGGACTGGCGACTGAGTGCGTGTCTGGCTTTCTCAAGCAGGAAGGAGATGGAAGCTCCCAACCATGCTGAACTCCAGTTCCAGGCGAGACCCTGGGGACTCAGACTCATTTGGGGGGAATCTGAACTGTCAGGAAAAGAGAAAAGCACACTGAGACTCAGGGGAGCTGTGGAAGGCAGAGGTCCAGGGGCATGTGAGAGCTAAAAGGACTGACTGCTGAGTGCACGGCTGGCTTTCTCAAGCAGGAGGGAGATGGAAGCTGCCAACTGCACTGAACTCCAGTTCCAGGTGAGACTCTGGGAACCCAGACTCACTTGGGGGGAATCTGGACTGTCTGGCAGTGGGCAAAACTTGAGGGTGGCTTTCTCTCAGAGGTGCTTGCAGCAATTACTGAGAGATACTGAGACCCAGGGGCCTCATAGGGCAGAGCTCATGGGAAGTCAAGGCTGTCTACTCTGCCCTGAGACTCTGCCCCATCCAAACTGAGCACAGAGGCTTTTGCAATTTTGCAACTCTTGTCTCATAAGGCTGACTCCAACACAGAAGTTCTCCCAGAGTAGACACAACTGATCCTCACAGCCAATGGGCCTGGAGGTCAATTCCTCCCAGTGATACCAACAACAATCAAGACGTAACTACAACAAGGCTGTGCACACAGTCCACAAGGGGTTCACCAAGAGTGTCTACCTCAGGTAAGTGGGGAGGCTGAGCCACTGGGTCCTATAGTACACCTAGCACACAAAGCTACTCTACCAACTCAGGAAAGCAGCGAAAATGCAGAGAAAAAAAATCACAAATGAAAGAAATGGAGGAAAGCAAATGACTGGATATAAAGGTCAAAACCATGGTTATAAGGTTCTTCAAGAATTTCCTAGAAAAGGCCAATAAATTTAGTGAGACCCTCTAGGATATGAATGAGACACTTGAGGATATGAAAAAGGTCCAATTAGAAATTAAACATACACTGACTGAAATAGAAAATATTATAGAGACACTTAACAGCAGACTAGAGGACCACAAGAATCAAGTCAAAGAATTGAAATACAAAGAAGCAAAAAACACTCAACCGGAAAAGCAAAAAGAATCCAAAAATTTGAAGACAGTGTAAGGAGCCTCTGGGACAACCTCAAGCATACCAACATCCAAATTATGGGGGTGCCAGAAGAAGAGAGAGAGCAAGATACTGAAAACCTATTTGAAGAAATAATGACTGAAAACTTCCCCCACCTGCTGAAAGAAATAGACTTGCAAGTCCAGGAAGTGCACAGAACCCCAAACAAAAGGAATCCAAAGAGGACCACACCAAGACACATCATAATTAAAATGCCAAGAGCAAAAGACAAAGAGAGAATATTAAAAGCAGAAAGAGAAAAACAGTTCATTACCTTCAAGGGAGCACCCATATGATTGTCAGCTAATTTCTCAACAGAAACTATACAGGCCAGACAGTAGTGGCAAGAAATATTCAAAGTGATGAATAGCAAGAACCTACAACCAAGATTACTCTACCCAGAAAAGCTATCATTCGGAATTGAAGGCAGATAAAGAGCTTCACAGATAAGAACAAACTAATGGAGTTCATCACCACCAAACCAATATTATATGAAATGCTGAAAGGTATTTTTTAAGAGGAGGAAGAAGAAGAAAAAGGTAAAGATAAAAATTATGAACAACAAATACATATCTATCAACAAGTGAATCTAAAAATCAAGTGAATTAAAAATCTGATAAACAGAATAAACTGGTGAATATAATTGAATCAGAGGCATAGAAAGGGAGTAGACTGAAAATTCTCAGGGGGGAAGGAATGTGGGGTGTGGGAAGAGACTGGACAAAAACCATACACCTCTGGATGAGGTTAGTGGTGGTGGGGTAAGGGCAGAGGGTGGTGTGGGAACCAGGTAGAGGAGAGCTATGGGGTGGGGGGGAGAGAAGAACAATTGTAATAATCTGAACAATAACTATTTATTAAATTTTTTAAAAAGAAAAAGAAAAATGATGATTATAGGACAAGGATCTGGTGCCAGATGGACCAGGATCTGAATCCTAGTTCAACCCATTACTCTCTGTGTTGCCTTGGGTAATCTGCATAACCTCTCTGAGTCTGTTTCCAAATCTGCCAGTGGGATAATGGTTTGCATGGCATGGGGTTTTGCAGGATTGAATGGAGATAATACAGTGACTCCAAGTCGTTTAAATATTGGGTCAAGGACAAGTGGAGCTAGAGATAGTATAGTATATCTTACTGGAGTATTAATATTACTAGAAAATTTTAGGGAAATGTATTTTGAGGTAAACTACCAAAATGTGAACTCTGACTTTTATTTTATTTTTTTTAAATAAATATGTTTATTGATTTCCGAGAGGAAAGAAGAGGAAAAGAGTTAGAAACATCAGTGATGAGAGAAAACATCATTGATTGACTGCCTTCTGCACACACCCCTTACTGGGGATCGAGCCCGCAACCTGGGCATGACCTCCTGGTTCATAGGTCCATGCTCAAACACTGAGCCATGCCGGCCGAACGTGGGTTTAAATTTTAAAAGGGGAAAGAAAAAACAGAAAGACATGTTTTTACTTGCTTTGGGTTATACTCTAACCTTGAGGGTCAGGGGTTACCTGGTTAAAAGTCTGCCTTTGGGAGTATTTTCATAGAAGAGTCTGCAAGTGATGCACAGCGGGGTTGTCAGGACTCATCTGTAATCATTCCCTGATGAGTCCTAGCTCTCCTGGGCTTCAGCCACCGGCACCAGGACAAGAATCAGGCTTGGCAGGCCCTGAGGGGCCAGAGCAGGGTCCTCTCTTGCAAAATTACTAGGAGCATCAGAAAGGTGGACAGGAAGAGTCTCTTTTCACATTCCAGGGTGATAGGCCTGGAGGGAGATAAGTCAGTCTGTTCCATGCATTAATGCCTCTGTTTGTATTGGTGCATCTGTTTATTTTGTTTATTACATTCCACTGACAAATGAGATCATACAGTCTTTCTCTTTCTCTGATTGGCTTATTTTCCTCGGCATAATAATCCAGGCCCACCCCTGCTGTTGCAAAAAGTAAGATTTCCCTTTTTTATGGCCAAGTAGTATTCTATTATGCAAATGTACCAATTGTCTACTTTTTTTATCCCCTCATTTACTAATGAGCATTTGGGCTCTTTTCAAATCTTGGCTATTGTAAATAATGCTGCTGTGAATATAGGAGTGCATATATGCTGTCAGCATAAGAAACATTCAAAACCATAGAGAATTTTTATGAGTTTATTTGAGCCAAGCTGATAATGATCGCTGGAACGCAAAACCTCAACAGATTGAGAAAATGCTCCAGAAAATAGCAGTTCAGCACCCTGCTTTATCCATCACCATCACCATCAAAAAAGCAAACCAAAGTGTGTTACTGGTGATCTCTGGCTCTGTCTGCCTGAGCTTCAAGGAGTCCAGACAAAGGGAAATTACTTGGTTTCTGTGAAAGCATGTTTATCAGGTATGTTATTCCAGGTGCAAAAAGACGACAGTCTTTGTTAAGGTGAAGATTGACCATTGTCAGGAGAGATTCTAGCATAGGACATGACCACCTGCCATGAACTGCTTTCAGTTCAAATGTTTTAAATTGAGAACATCCTATGTGGTTACTTTCTATCTCTAAGGCCTCCCCAGAGCTTGTCAAGTTTAGCATGTGGCCCTATTTGTCCATATTTTTTTGCATTAATGTTTTGTGAAACACTATATTCCCAGAAGTGGGATCACTGGGTCAAAAAGCAGTTCTATTTTTAACTTTTTGAGGAAATTTGGCACTGTTCTCTACAGTGGCTGCACCAGTCTGCATTCCCACCAGCAGTGCATGAGGGTTCCCTTTTCTCCGTCTCCTCCAGGCACACTTCTGAGTTTCCATCCAACTAAACTGAGTCTTCCACCTACCTGACTTCTCTGTCCTTGTGCGCTTTGACTCCCACGTCCTGTGGATCCGTGGCTAATGTCTAGGGTGTTGAGAATCTGTGGCCAGGCCTCCTGAGACTGTCACAGAAATAGTTCATGAGGGGCCAATTGCATGAGAGCAGAGGACATGATTGGCCAAAACCAGTGTAAGCTCAGCACAGTGCCAGGCACACAGTTAAAGAGTTAGTTAATGAATCTGTTTCTGGTTGCTATGGCTGCTTCTGCTGTTTGTCCATGTTTGCCTCTTGAAAACCAGACCCTTGAACTATTCCTGAACTCCAAGCCATGGGGTGAAGCCATCATTCCTTTGTGTGACATTGCACTTGTATTTCAGCAGAGACACTTCTAAGTTCCTTGCTTGGGTTTGGCTGATAAATTCAGTCACATATCCAGGAAGACATAATTACATCTTCTGGGTTTGAGGAGACTCCTCAGCAGGGGGTAGAATTAGGAACTCTTAAATCTGAAGGAGCATCAAGTATTATCGAGGAAATTGAGGTGTCCTCTTTCCTACGTGATGCTGGGGGTGGGGTCCTTATGATATTTCAAGAAAAAGAATCTTCTGGGAGGATGAGTGATTTTTATTTGTATGGAATTACCTCGCTGGGCTCCTAAGGTCCCATTCCCTTCCTAGAGGAAGTATAGCTGGAGTTTCAGTGACACTAAATCAGAATTGGGGTCCAGGGTTTCTGTTCCATGTCGTAGCCAGGTCCCGCTCAGCATCAGACTATTGACAGTCCATTAGTCCATTGTATGTGAGATCCACATGGCCATGGCAAATACAGAAAGCAGAAGCTAGAGTGCCCTACAAGTAGGAGTCAAGAGCAACCAGGAGAGCAAACGTCTTTGTTCAGGGGAATAAATATCCCAAGCTTCATGCCCTTGCAGTGGCCACACCTATTCTGGCCAGTGGGCTATTCTGAGGAGTGACTGACTGCAAGTACTTTCCTTTTGTCACCCTCAGTTGACTGAGCATGTGTCTTTTCTCCTCTCTGTCCAACCTGCGGGGAAAACCAGTGGCTCCCTGGAGAGTACAAAGCTTTAGCATTCTGGTGAAAATGCCCAAATGACATTCTCGTAATAGTTGGTCTCCCCTTTGCTCCTTTCCTGTTACTAACAACTAGAGGCCCAGAACAGAAAATTCGTGCACATGGGGGAGGGGGAAGAGGGAGGAGTACCTCAGCCAGCCTGTACCCTCTTGCAATCTGGGATCGCTGGCTCCTAACCGCTTGCCTGCATACCTGCCTGATCACCCCTAACCACTCTGCCTGCCTGCCTCATCACCCTTAACTCCTCACCTGCATGCCCAATCGCCCCTAATTGCCTCTGCCTCAGCCCTTACTGCCACAGCTTTGTCCAGAAGGTCGTTCGGCTGTCTGGTCTAATTAACATATTATGCTTTTTATTAACATATTATTATAGAGTAGCTAATTACAATAGCATCAAAAGGATAGTTTTCCAGGAAGGAAATCGGTGTTCTTTGTTCTTCCTCAGTCTTTCCAGTCATGTCAGTGAATTCGTTTGTTTTCTTTGTGATGACACAGGAGGGATCGCAGTGCTGTTTAGATGACTTTCTCATAAATAAATAGCGTTGATGTATCTGGCAATGTGGGCGGTGAGTGAGGTTTCTCCATCTGCCAAGCAAACACAAGAATTCAGAGTGCTGAAGGTAGGCAGGCCTCTGTACCCCTCACAGGTGAGCCCTTCACCCCAGATACTCTTTACTGCCAGGGTTAACCCAAGCCTCCCAAATGTGCCTGCTCCTCTTTGTGATCACTCTGACCTTAGAGAAACCACACCTTGAGGTTAACCCACATTTATCTTGTTGATTGCTTAAGCAATGGTCAGCAAACTCATTAGTCAACAGAGCTAAATATCAATAGTACAACGATTGAAATTTATTTTGAGAGCCAATTTTTTTTTAACTTAAACTATATATGTAGGTACATTGTTATTAACTTGATTAGGGTAGTCCTAAGCTGGCTTTTGCTAAAAACTCAAGGGGCCAAAGAGCTGAATGTGGCTCAAGAGCCACAGTTTGCAGATCACTGGCTTAAGGAGCTGAACTTTTCTTCCAATAATCCACCAGAACCAACCTTTCCTTTTATTAAGGAAACTGCTTTCCCATTCTAATCTTTTCTGATCTGGTCTAAAGGGGAGACAGAAGACCTCACTGCTTCTGCCAAGTGTGATCTGTGAAGGAATAAACTTTAAAGCTTACTACCTTCGCAGTTAGACTCAGGGGAGTGTGCAAACAGATGCATCATAGGTAGAATACAGAAAAGCAAAGCAAATCTCTCCTGCTTCCAGTGTACTCAGAAGCAAGCTGGAGTCTCCTCCCAGGAATAGCCTCGCCACAGTCCTTTACCTTATTCATGTCCCCAGTCAGGGTCCTGCTGAATTTTCTATCATTCTTACCTAGAAGCTCTCTCCTACTCTATTTTGTTCCACATTACCCCCCATTTTACTCCTATACCTAATTCTCTTCGAGTCTCTACATTCTATGTAATTGTAAGCAAAGGGGAATGGGGGCATCCTGGGGAGTTTCTAATTCCAGACCAGAAAACATGAAATCACTGGGGCGTGAGAAATTTTAAGCTAAGCTTGAACTAACAAAAGTGATAGAAAAACTAGGATGAAATTTGGCTCTAATGATTCTTACCTTTTTGGGTATTTGCACTGTGGAATAAAGAGAAATTATTGAATTTTCCTCTGGAATAGTTGTCTATTTAAAAAAAGAAAAAGAAGAAATTATCATCCATCCTTGGGTCACATACACAAGGCCAAAGAGATGCCAAGAATTCAAAGGAAAGAAAGCATAGAAGGGAGGAGAAAGCAGGAGGGACAGAGGGTTCTGGAACAGGAATGGGTAGTGCGAAGTGCTCTTATTGATAACTGTAATTATAATTATTAGTAACTTGTTGTAAGATATATAAGTCCCATGAACTATGAGCCTCCAAGGTGATTAAAGGATAATTTGAAGTAATATTGTTAATTGTTACAAATAAATCTTGTCATCAGTCAAAAGAGCCTTTGGAACCAGTCAGTAAAGATGACTGATGGCACAGCACAAAACAAAACAATAATGGCAATAACCAAAGCTCCTTCTAGGCTGGTGAAAAGTCTCCCGGATCAATGAAGTTTATTCCTGAACACCCAGGACATCCAGTTCTGTGGTTTCCTGGGAATGTGTTTCCAGCAGGGAGGATGCACCATAAAGTGATTAATTTTGACAGAAGCCAGGCTGAGTCCAGCACAGAGCAGTCTCCCTACAGGAAGAAAAGAGCTCCCAAGACACTAACAGCTTCAAAGAGGACATGTAGGGTCTCCTCTTGGAAAAGTTGTAGGTAAGAGTAGGAGGCTGGAGTGAAGCTGGCATCCGCAGGCTCTAAGGTGTTCATTTTATTACATGGGCCTCTGTGGAAAAGCCCTCCATGACCTTGGAGGGAGCTAGTCCAGCCTGGACTGCAGTGATTGTTCTTGGGGTGGGGGAGAAGGGGGATTTTTGAAGTTCTCTACTTCACGTCTCCAGATTGCTTCTGTTTATTTAGCTTTTGCAAAATGTTATCTTTATACTCTTCTTTTCAAAAAGTTTCCTTTGGATTAACCTTGTGTTCATTTACTATAGTTTGGTGACTCACACTTGGGAAGCCTTGAGTGTAGCTCAGAGCCACCAGGGGCCTTCTGAGTCATTTTCTGATGGCTTCTTGAGAAAAAGGCATCTTTACGTCCAGTCTACTGGCATCACAATGCAAATGTCATGTCAAAACCACACTACTCTATCTGTTGTCCTATGCAAAAGGAAGCAGGCCTGCTGAGGAACTGTTGAGTAGCTATTGTGAACTGTGGAGAGAAGGGGTAATTCCACTGATCACAATGTGAGCATTACTGGTTGGATCAGAACCAGGTGACCCAGAGGTCACCAGATTCTGCATAAGAAAAAATCCACAAAGACTTGGGGGAAAGAGACTAGAACCAAGATGGTGGTATGGGTAAATACCTACACTGCTGCCTTGCACAACAATTTCAAAACTACAACTAAAAGATAGAACGGACATCATCCAGAACCACAGGAAAGCTGGCTGAGTGTAAATTCTACAACTAGAAGGAAAGACAGGAGCTCACAGAGACCCAGAGGAGCTGCAAAAAGCTGAGGTACAGAGATGAGCATGTGGAGAGAGTGGGTGCCCGAGTACCTGGCTGGATTTCTCTGACGGGAGACTCCCCTTATCCTACGACACCAAACCCCGGGTCCAGCCAAAACTCATATGGAGGGAGTTTGGACTGTGAAAAGGGAGAAGTGCACGAAAATTTGATGGAGTCGCAGGAGGGCAGAAGTCAGGCGGCACGCATAGCACTGCACGCAGAAGACCGACTGCTGATTGTGCCTCTGGCTTTCACAAGAGAGCGAGAGACAAAGCATCCCACCTGCGTCACTTCTAACTCCACTAAACCCCAGATTCGGGCCAAGTCCTGGGGACTCAGATTTATATGGTCCCAGAGCGCAGGGGAGCCAGAAAGGTAGCAGTCTAGGGCCACTGTGAGAGAGAGAGATGAAAAAGAACCAACTAGAGATGGAAAAGGACCAACTAGAAATTAAACATACACTGACTGAAATAAGAAATATTATACAGAGCCCTAACAGCAGACTAGAGGAAGGCAAGAATCAAGTCAAAAATTTAAAATATAAAGAATCAGTAAACACTCAACTGGAAAAGCAAGAAGAAAAAAGAATCCAAAAATGTGAAGATAATGTAAGGAGCCTCTGGGACAACTTCAAGTGTACCAACATCAGAATTGTGGGGGTGCCAGAAGAAGAGAGAGAGCAAGATACTGAAAATCTACTTAAAGAAATAATGACTGAAAACTTCCCACATCTAGTAAAAGAAATAGACTTACAAGTCCAGGAAGCACACAGAACACCATATAAAAGGAATCCAAACAGGACTACACCAAGACACATCATGATTAAAATACCAAGAGCAAAAGACAAAGAGAGAATATTAAAAAGCAGCAAGAGAAAAACAGTTAATTACCTAAAAGGGAGCACCCATATGACTGTCAGCTGATTTCTCAACAAAAACGATGCAGGCCAGACGGGAGCGGCAAAAAATATTCAACATGATGAATAGCAAGAACCTACAACCAAGAATACTCTATCCAGCAAAGCTATCATTCAGAATTGAAGGGCAGATAAAGAGCTTCACAGATAAGAAAAAGCTAAAGGAGTTCATCAACTCCAAACCAGTATTATATGAAATGCTGAAAGGTACTCTCTAAGAAGAGGAAGAAGAAAAAGGTAAAAGCCAAAAAAATTATGAACAACAAATACATATCTATCAACAAGTGAATCTAAAAATTAAGTGAATTAAAAATTTGATCAACAGAATAAACTGGCGAATATAATAGAATCAGGAGCACAGAAAGGGAGTGGACTGATAATTCTCAGGGGGAAAGGAGTGAGGGGTGTACAGGGAGAGACTGGACAAAAATCATACACCTATGGATGAGGTCAATGGGAGGGAGGTAATGGTAGAGGGAGGGTTAGGAGCCAAGTGGAGGGGAGCTATGGAGGGGAAAAAAGAGAAACAAATGTAATTATCTGAATAATAAAGATTTAATTAAAAATAAAAAAAGACTTGGAGGAAACACAGTGCATTGGGTTTCAAGGATTGTATATCCTCATCTCCCATGTTGTCCAAATCCATGGGAAAATCTCAAGTAAAACAAGAAGGGCCTCAGAGAGGAGAATAAGACCCCCCAAAAATATAGGAATGTACTCACATTTGGGTTAGAGGTTGTATCATACTCTGAGGTCTCTCCAGAAAGGGGATAGGAGTTAAGAATTTCCGGATGAGTGTCCATTCTTTTCTCTTCAATGGACTCTACAACCAAGTTGGAAGAGAATCAGAGTTGGCCCCTTTTTCCACTCACCACCCCCATTGGCTCACCACCCCATCTGACAACCTATTTAGAGTAACCATCTATTCTGGTTTCCCTGTAACTAAAGGGTTTTTTCCAGGGTATGGGACTTTAAGTGATAACTCCAGAAAAATCCCAGGATTTTCTAGTTACCCTCATTAGTTTCCAGGCTCTGAAAGGGAACTGGATGGAGAACTGGAAAGACCTTGGCCTCAGGAGAGAAGCCCGAACTAAGGGATGCAGGCTGATGGTGTTCTACTTGAGGCAGAGAATAGGGTCTCTTCATTTCTGTATACCCTTAGGCCTACCATCAGTTTGTTGAATTAATGAGGGAGAAAATGCATGAATGAAGGTAAAGACAAAAATGTTACATGCTCTACCTTTTCTTCTTTGTCTCCATATAGTCAAAATAATTAACACCGGTACAAGGACAATAAGCAGTAAGAAAATCCACAGGCCCTTGGTGAAATCTAGGTCACCAGCAATACCTTTAAAGAGAGAATGGGTGGAGGCACAGGGAAGGAATCAGAGTCAGCTAAGGAAAATGACCCAACATTTAAAGCAACTGCTATTTTTCTCCCAGTCTGGTGACTTCCCAGAGGCCTTCAGTTTTTACATAGGGCCCATTCCCATGGGGACCAGGGGCTAAAGAAGGCATAGCTCCCGAGACTGTAGGCTTCTAGAGAAAGGGGAGAGATAGTCACCTTCACAGAGCTTCTGGGCAAAGATGGGGTTTGAAGAGCTGCTGCTAACAGGGTTCCTGGCCATACAGATGAAGGTCATATTCTTTTCCTCCAGCCTCCAGGTTATGGGGAGGATGGAACCATTATGGAACTCATTGGAGGTCTTCCCCAGGGACTTCCAGCTATAAGTCACATCCTCTCCTCCCTGTTCCACGAAGCATGTCAGATTGGTCACACAGGTGCCATTTTTATTGTTCTGCAGACCCAACGTGATTTTGGGCTTTGATAGGTACTCTATAAAAGAGAAATAGACAACCAAGGGTGGAAACTATGCCTATAGCACTCTTTTTCTAAATTATTCTATAAGCTTTGGACCTAAACCTCTTTGAGGTGCTGCAGAGTAGAACAGAAGTGGCAATTTAAAGCAGAATTCTCATTCTTATCTGGAAAAGAGAACCATCTAGGTCTGCTTGTTCACAGCTATACAGCAACAACAACAATAGTAATAGCTATAATAATAAAAGCATAATATGCTAATTAGACCAAACAGCTGAAAGACCTTCCAAATGTCATTCCAGACTTCCTTCCAAAGGAAGCCACAGTTATGGGTAATCAGGCAGGCAGGCAGAGTGGTTAGGGGCAATCAGACAGGCAGGCATGCCTACAGCTAGAAGCGAGCAATCCTTGATTTCAAGAGGGATGTCCGACTGGCAGTTTAGGCCCCTGGCAGTTTAGGGCCAATCCCACAGGGCAGTTGGACATTCCCCAAGATGTCTCAGATTGTGAGAGGGTACAGGTTGGGCTGAGGGTCTCCCACCCACCCACCCACCTCTGTGCATGAATTTTGTGCACCGGGCCTCTTGTAAATAATAACAAGTCAACAAGAATGCAGCTGCCAGTTACTAAGCCCGGCCATATGGCAAGCATTGTGTTAAATGTATTTTAGATGTTAGCTAATTTTATCTCTTTTAGAGGCTCTCCATTTCTTTGTTCTTAGGCTTCCTTGAAGACACTTTCCCTGAACTCTTCTGGATCAATAATACTTCTGGGGCCCCTCCCTACTCAGTGCTCACTACTCTCCCTCAGAAAATGAGCAATTTGGTTCATTGCTGAGATGGTGAGAGTGTGGCTTCTATCATCCACATTTCTGTACTTGTGGGTTGAACTGTGACAATTGCTGCTAAATGTGGTTTGCCCTTCCCCAACCCTTCCTCTAGCAGCTAGTGTGCCTGCAGAATGCATTTTTCTGTTCCCTTCAGCTGTGTATATATGGAAGACACACCTGGATCAAGGTGAATGGCCTACTTCCTACAAGTAAACCTGAAGGGCCACCTCCTGGTGTCTGTGATATTGCATCTCAGTGAGAGAGACAGCTATTCTTGCAGCTAGCGGTTGAATAATTGTTTTGTAAATTCATCTTTCTTGAATGGGCTCCAAGGTCTAGACTTGGGGAAAAATATTTCTACTAGATTGCTTTAAAAGAAAAAAAAATAAAGCTTTTTTAAAATTTATTTTTTGTAATCTTCACCCAAGGATATGTTTTTATTGGTTTTTAGAGAGAAAGAAAGAGAAGAAAAAGAGATAGAGATAGAGTTAGAGATAGAGATAGAGATAGAGATAGAGATAGAGATAGAGATAGAGAAACATCGATTGGTTGCCTCAAGTACTTGCTCCCACTGGGGATCGAACTCACAATCTAGGTATGAGTCCTAACTGGAAATCAAACCTACAATCTTTCAGTGTGAGCAAAGTTGTCCAACCAGTTGAGCCACCTAGACAAGGCAAACTAAAGCTATTTTTATCTTTCTTTCAATTTTTGTGTCTATTTCTCAACAGGTATTACTTTCCTCCCCATTACAATTATGGAAACTAAGTTTTAGAGAGATTAAGTAACTTGGCTAAGACCATGCAACTAGTAAATAGAGAAGCCAGCAATTAACATGTGTGATTGCACTTCCCATTTCAACCACCTGTTGCACCACACCGCCTCTTACAGAATCTCTGAGTAGAAGAGGATTTCAGAAGTCAGCTACATCTACTTCAACCATGCAGGAGTTCCATCTTCCACATTCTTGCCAAGTGTTTATCCTGCCTTTGCTTAAACATTTCCAATATCAGGGATTTTACCACTTTGCCTGGGCAGTCATTGTACTCACCATAGACCTGCAGCCCATAATTCTGGATGATGGGCTCTGAGAGGGATGAGCTGTGTATTTGGACTGAGTAGGCACCTGAGTCATTCCTACTCAGTTTGCTGAATTGCAGGGAGTAGTTCCTGTTCAAGAGGTGTATCCTCTCCTTGTTATGATTTTTAGTCACTATGACAACGTCTGGTGTGTTTGTCATTGTTGGCTGTATGGTGACAAGAGTGGTATTTTTAAAGAACCAGATAACGCTATCAATCTGATCTAGTGAGTGTGTCAGAGGGAAAGTCACAGAACCACCAACAGCACCAACCAGCTCCTTCTGGACTCCAAAGGCTGTGGGTCCTGCAGACACAGAGAACCATAAAATAAATGTGAGTCCCTGCTCTTTCCACCAATTACTTGGCCCCCTTGGGCTCTAGAAAGGTCCCAAGAAAGCCTCTCTGTCCAACCCACCCGGCCCCTGGGAAACCTTTTGGAACCTCATTCACCTGAAGCCATTGAGGTCAGAAACCATCCTGGAAGGAGTAGCTCGGTGAACCACCCCACTTCCAGAGGCCTCTGGCTGAAGACAAAGTTCTGAGGTAGAGCACAAGTCCCAGCTCCATCCCTGACACACTCCTGGAGGAGGAGAACTGGGAGGTTACAGTCCAAGTCTCCGCCCTCTGCTCCCGGGGGAGCCGAACTAGATGCAGGTGAGGAAGGAGAGCCTTCCAGACATGGGGCAGAGGTTTTCAAGCACAGATCAGAACAGTGGGAGGTAACCTGCAAGTGCCTCATGATAGTGGTAGCTTAGAAATCTGAAGACTAGTTACCTTTCTCTTTTATGATAGAGTGGATTTGAGAATCCTAATTTCCCTTTTATGTCCTTTGGTGACCTTCCCTTAAGCACAGCTGCCCTCCCAGTACTTCAGAGAAAGAGAACCTGAAGCCTCTGGCTGGTTTTGCTCAATGGTTACAGTGCTGGCCCTCAGACTAAGGGGTCTCAGGTTTGATTGCTGGACAAGGGCACATATCTGGGTTGCAGAATCCCTGCCCGGATCGAGGCATGTGCCGGAGGCAATTGATTGATGTGTCTCTCTCACATTAATGTTTCTCTCTCTTCCCCCTCCCTCTCTCCTATCCATTCTTTCTAAAAATCAACAGGGGTGGGGAGAGAGAGAATCTGATGCTACTAAACCTAGTCCCTTGATTATAAGTCTGGGATCTTGACCAACATTTTTGCTAAATTTATTTTCAAAAGAACTGGTTCCTCTCCCTGGGTAAATGCCTTTTAGGAGGCAATTCCTATTTTCAAACATTATTCTTCCTGCGGGGGGTGGGGGGGGTGGGGAGGAAAGGGAAGTGGGAAAGGCTGTGGGTGTAGGGGGAGGGGTTCAATGGGGGGGAGGGGGTCATTTGTAATACTTTCAGTAATAAAGATAAGTTAAAAATAAATAAATAAATGCAATGTGGAGTATTTTCGAAAAGCAGAACACACACACACATGCACAAAACACATACATTATTCTCCCTATAATTTATCAGTCAGTGGATATATTCTTTGAGTCCCTCAGGCCTTTATCAAATCATCCTTTTAAGAAATCTGATCTTTCAAACAACTGCTCTTCCTGCCTCCTTAATACTAAGGTAGGATGGTTTTTTAGTTGCTCTCTGATCATCTCAAGGGTACCAAAGTGGTCCCAGTAAATGTTACAGATGAAATCAATTTTATTTTTAATTATTGATGGATCAGTTAATGCATTTATTCTTACACTTCAACAACAGAGATGAAGGAATTAATATTGTACAGTCAAATAATAGGTTGGGCATCACTTGCACTCAAGTAGGTGTAATTCCTGCATTTAAGGTAACTGTGAGTAACTTTTTCTTCACCTGAGGTTTTAGGGAAGATGTTTAAGTTAGGGGGGTGACAAAACGGCAAGTATGTGGCTTTCCTGCTTTAGCACACATGCTGTATTCTCAGGGTAAATGTCAAAAGGTGTAAATTATGTGGTGATATAAGAAAACTAGAGGCACAGCGCACAGAATTGCTTGTCTGCAGCCCCGCCACGCTTGCTGCCCCACCTGTCCGCAGCCCATGTTGAGGCAATCGGAGCCTGTGGGCTGTGGGGGAAGGACTGAGAGGTCCTCAGTTCACCTCATGGTTGTCGCAGACACTGGCTTAATATATAAATATATTTGTTTCCACATTCATAGTTCAAATGAAACTGGAGGATGACAGTACAAATTGCCAACACAAGTCTAGATAGAGTATATTGTTCTATCTTAATTGTATCTTCAGGGAGGGAAGAGGGGTCATGAAAGAAGAAAGTAGCCCCATGCCAGTCCCTAAATGTGAGTTTAGAGAATAAGGGGGTGACTCCCAACAACTTTTGTTCCCCTCTCTCAATTTACTGTGAAAAGTGATGTAGAAATAACAGACCTCTCAGCTGTCCCAAACTCGATTGCATTTCCCCTTTCTGGGATGGCTTCTCTGCCTGCCAGTGTGACCTTTTAGAGTTTACCATGTCTAGGTGGGTCATGCTTTTCTTATTCAGTCATTCCTCTCTTTCACAAGAATTTTTTTTGATTCCATATTTATGCCAGGCACTGTTTAGGAGTTGAGGATTTAACTGGGGATCAAGCCAGCCATGGGGTTGGGAGATTGTCATCTGATAATAAGTATGTGTTATAAAAAGGAGAGTAACCAGTGCTTGGGGAAAATATAATGGGGGGACTTACCATGACTATGGGATCAGCTGACTCTAGAACATGAGTGGCTACCAGTGCCTACAAGATCTGGGAAATTTGGCCCCATGGCACTCATCTGACCTCACACTTGTATCAGTGCAGTGAATGGTGTAACTTGCCTCATTTGCATCCATTTCAGTCCTTCCTCGTTATGTGGCATCCTGGTGGTTGGGTAAGAAAGCAGGCTCCCAGCTCGGATGGCAGCCTTCCTCAGGCATGGTAATGAATCCAGAGCAATCATATAACCTGATTGTATCTGAGAGAAGCCCTGGACTTTTGCTCTAAGGCCAGGATGAGCATACGATGGGGAGATAGGAAGCCCAGAACTGCCACCCACTGCTCCCACCAGATAAGCAGCCAGGCCTCTTTCCTCACTGGTTCCCATTTACCTTCCACCTCACCAGCTTTTGTTTGTGCTGTGCCACTCTCTCTGTTTCTCTAACCACATTCAAGACCCATAAAGCACAGCTCCAAGCCCTTCCCCGAGGAAGTCTCCAGTTCTTTCTCACACCCGCCCAGTAAGAATCCACCAGTCATTTATTTTTTTACTTTAAATTCTTCAGAAGGAGGTGTTCCTCAAGGTGGTGATTGGACATAGTCTTTTGCTGTGAATTAGCCCAAAGTCTATAGGCACTTGGTTCCAGATCACCCAGGAGGGTTGGAACTGGCTTCTTCTTCTAGGCCCGTGGAGTGCTGAGAAAACTTTAGAGCTCTTGGTCAACTGGGAGTCAGGAGAGCTGGGTTTCCTTCTGGTTCCTTCATAATAATCACTCCAGCAACAAACACTAGTTAATGGGCATTATCTTTCTTGACCCACAAATCAATTCCATGAGATAGAGGTGAAGCTGCATGTTATAGTTGAGGACACTGGGACTCCAAGAAGCTAAGTGATGTTCCAAAGTCCCCAAACTTAAAAATGAGAGAAGTGGGATGAGAAGTTAGTTAATTCCTCTGTCTCAGAGGTCTGCGTTATGCCTCACCACTTACCGCTTTGAGTTTCGGTGTTCTCAACTTTCATAGGAGAAAGAGAACAACCTTTATTTATTGGCCAGGATTTGGGGGAGGATGAAGTGTGCAAACCGTTTTGGGAAAGTACAGAGCAGTCTGCAACATGATGGGAAGCAGGAGAAGGGGCAGGGAGGGTATTTATAAGGAACACACCTTAAAACTACTTCTTTTTATTTGTCTCGTTTCGTAAGGAAGGCTAAACTGAAAACACACACACACACAACAGATTTTAGTTTCAGCATAGCTTCTTGGCAAAGTAAGCTTCTCAGAAGGTTGGTCTGAAACCTGATGCCTGCAGACCATCACACCATGCAGGGAATAGTCACTAATAGTCCTGCCTTCAGAGGTGAAGGGAGCTGGGGCATGAGACATTTTGCCTTCTGCTCTAGCCAAGACACTGATGTTTTTGGTATCAGAAGAGTCAGCTTTAAGATGCCCTTCTTTGTAGGAAGAGCTCCCTCCCTTTGCCACTTGCCTTTACTTCGGGTTATCACCTCCACCCCTTAACCTGTTCCCCCAAGTCTGCCCACTGTTCAGGGTTTGGTGAGTACCTGCCATGTCCTCCCCCACTTTCCCTTCTCTAAGTTTCACTTGAATCACCATTTCTGTTCAGGGAAAAAGTTTATAAGGTGAGAACTTATTTTAGGATCAACTGCTTAGAACTGGGGGCTTCTTGAATAAACTTCTAATGAACTCAAGGAGGGCGTGTGTCTGTTCATGCTTAACCGTTGGTGAGGCCAGGTGGTGGGGAAGAAAGGACTGGGAGTGCTGGCTGTGTGGTCTTGGCAGATCACTTCACACAAGCCTGGGGCACGTGTAAACAAATCAGCTCTGTCAGATCTTCAGATAGACCATCTGCTGGAGTTACCCGTGGAGTCTGATGACCAAGTAACTTATGGAGCATACTCCTAACTTATGGAGCTCCTGATCTGTTCTGAAATCCCTGAGGATAGTAAAATGTTCAGACCTGAGTACTGTGGAGGAAGTTTCCAGTCCTTCATGGCCTTAAACATAAAGTACCTACAATATGAGTTATTTTAATTTATATCCACCCCCCCCCCTTTTTGGTTAATCTTTACCCTAGGATATTTTTCCTTTTTTTTCATTTTTTTTTAAGGGAGAATGGAAGAGAGAAGGAATGACAGAGAAAAACATCGATGTGAGAGAAGCACATTGATTGGCTGCCTCCTACATGAGCCCTGGCCAGAGCTAGAGCCAGGAAAAGTCTGCTACCAAGTGATGTGCCCTTCACCAGAATCAAACTTGGAACACCTTGGTCTGCAGGCTGATGCTCTATCCATTGAGCCAAACTGAGTTTGTTTTATAGGGCCAATGTGAGTTTGTTTTCTACATAGGAACTAATTAAACTGTTGGGGTAAGCGCTGGCCAGTGTACTCATGGTTAAAGCGTGGGCCTGTGGACTGCAGAGTTAGGGGTTTGATTCCCAGCCAAAGGCATGTACCTGGTTCACAAGTGCAAGAAGCAACCAATAGATCTCACATTGATTTTTTTCTCTCTCTCAACTCTCTCCCTTCTACTCTCTCTCTTAAAAAAATATTTCTCAGATGAGAATTAACAAAACAAACAAAAATGCTTGGTTTAAGATATAAAATTAGATAACCAATATGGTGGCCCAGGTAAATGCTGCCTCCCACAACCACATCAAAATTACAACTAAAATATAGAACAACCATCATTCAGAACTGCCTGAAATCTGGCTGAATGGAAGTCCTACCTCTAGAGAAGTAAAGAAGAAAGCTTATTGAGACTGAAAGAAGTAGACTTACAACTCCAAGAAGCATGGAGAGTCCCAAACAAGATGAACTCAAAGAGGCTCATGCCAAGACACATCATAATTAAAATGCCAGGAATTAAAGACAAAGAGAGAACCTCAAAAGCAGGAAGAGAAAAGCAGTTAGTTTCCTATAGGACTGTCAGCTGATTTCTCAACAGAATCTTTGCAGGCCAGAAAGGAATGCCAAGAAATATTCAAAATGATGAAAAACAAGAACCTACAACCAAGATTACTTTACCCAGCAAAGCTATCATTTAGAATTGAAGTTCAGATAAAGAGCTTCACAGACAAGAAAAAGCTAAAGGAGCTGATCACCACAAAACCAGTATTACATGAAATATTGAAGGGTATTTTTTAAGAGAGGAAGGAGGAAAAAAAGACTTAAAAATATGAACAATAATATGAACATATCTATCAACAATTGTATATAAAAATAAACAAATCAGAAATGTAATGAACAAAATGAACTGATGAATAAAACAGAATCAGAGGCATGGAAACATAAAACAGACTGATGTATCTCTGAGGGAAGTGGGGTGAAGGACCAGGAAGAAGCTAACCAAAGATCTTATATATATACTAGGAGCTCAGTGCACAAATTTGAGCACCTTGAAAGGAACTATGGGCCCTAAGGCTGCAGTGGGTACAGGGCCCAACCTCCATGCCTCCACCAGGCCCTCCCATCTGCTGCCCCCAGTCCCTTGTTTGCTAGCAGCCCTGCTCTTGCTGCCACTGCTCCCATGCACTGACCGCACTGGCCCCACTTGCACCCACTGACAGTGCAGAGCGATTGGGGTTAACACCAGCAGAAGGTGTGAACGGTGCCAGCACTGTCAGTGGGTGCAAGCAGTGGCTGCTGCTCTGATTGCCCCTCAGAAGCAGAGGGAGGTGGAGAAGCCCTCAGGGACAACTGGGGCCAGCAGCCACCACTTACACCTGCTGACAGCTCTGAGTGTCAGCAACAGGTGTGAGTGATGACTCTGACACTAGCTGGGGGTTCAAGCAGGGCCGGTGCTGGCAAAGGGTTTGAGCAGCAGCTCCAGTGCCGGCAGTGGGTGTGAGAGCAGGAGGAGGTGGAGGAGGAGGTGGAGAAGCCCTGAGGGAAGATTGGGGCCAGCAACCGCCACTTGCATCCACTGATGGCAATGAGCGATTGGCGCTGGCACCAGGTGCCGGCAGCGGGTGTAAGCAGCAGCTCCAGCACCAGCAGTGGGTGTGAGCAAGGGTGGCGCCAGCAGGTGTGAGCTCCAGGAGGGACCACGGCACATGGGAGCAAAGAATTTTCAGTTACCACAAGAGGGTCGCCCCAATGACAGTGACTGGTACCTCACCTTGGTCTGGCCCCTTCTGCTCACCTGCTCTACCAGCCCACTGTGGCTGATGCCTGCCATGTTCTGCACATGCCCCCTGGTGGTCATCACATGTCAAAGCGGCCAGTTGTTCAGTTGTTCCAATATTTGGTCTATTTGCATATTAGGGTTTTATATATATAGACTGAAGGCTTCGTGCATGAAATTCATGCACAGGGTGGAAGGAGGGTCCCTCAGCCCGGCCTGAACCCTCTCCAATCTGGGACCCCTTGGGAGATGTTCCACTGCCATTCCACAGGGATTGAGCCTAAATCAGCAGTGGGACAGTCCTCATGCAATCCAGGACTGCTGGCCCCTAACCAATCACCTGACTGCCTGCCTGATCACCCCAACCACTCTACATGCCTGCCTGATCACCCCTAACTGTTCCCCTGCTGGCGTAGACACTATCTAACTGCCCCCTGTTGACCTGGCCACCTCCTAACTGCTCCCCTGCCAGCCTGGCTGCCCCCTAACTGCTCCATATCCCTGGCTGCCATCTAACTGTCCCTCTGCCAGCCTGACAGCCCTGAAATCGCCCCGATTGCCCCTCAGGAATAGAGGGAGATGGAGAAGCCCTCAAGGGCAATTGGAGTCAGGAGCCACCACTCATACCCACTGACAATGCTGAGCAATTGGGACTCCCCCTAACTGCTCCCCTGCTGGCCTGGCCACCCCCTAACTTCCCCCTTGCCAGCCTGGCCACCCCCTAACTTTTCACCTGCTGGCCTGATCACCCCTATCTGCTCCTCTACTGGCCTGATCACCCTAACCACCTCTGCCTCGGCCCCTGCCACTGTGGCTTTGTCTGGAAGGAAGTCGGACGTCCGAAAGATGTCCAGTTGACCCAGTTTAATTAGCATATTACCCTTTTATTAGTATAGATATGTATTACCAATGGAAACAGAAAATAGGGTGGTAAAGGTCTGAGGTGGAACAGTAACTGGGTGGAGAGGAGCAATGGGGTGGGAGGAACCTGTAATACTCTCAACAATAAAAAAAAGATAAAATTATAATGTTTCCCTTTACCAATATAATTGTTTTACATGTCATTTAAAATATATTTCTAAACATAAAATATATAAGTATCTTATAAATGTATTTAAAGGAAATATCTTAAATATATATATTATAATCTTCACCTAAGGATATGTTTTCCATTGATTTTTAGAGAGAGTGGGAGGGAAGGAGGGAGAGAGAGAGAGAAAGAAAAAAAAGAGAGAAACATCGATGCAAGAGAGACACATTAATTGGTTACCAACCCCATGGGCCCAGAGTAGGGCCAGGGATCAGGGATTGAACCTGTAACCCAAGTGTATGCTGGGAATTGAACCTGTGACCCTTTGCAGACTAACACACTAACCACTTAGCAACATAGGCCAGGGCTAAATATATATTTATGAAAAAATAAACATACACCTGTATGATATTATTTTGTTTTTAAAGATGTCCTCAAAGGGAGAGAGGGCTAAGGTCCAGGGAAGATGACAGTCTTTATCTAATCTGTGGCAGAAATTGTTATTAGAACACAGGTCCTACTGATCCCATCACCACTTCTTCTAGCCCTTCCTTCCCTGGACACTCAGAAGGGGAGTAGGTCCCCGGAGTCCTTCCTCCTCCTCTCTCTTCAGTCTCTTTCTGTCCTCTGTGATTCAGAGACCATAGGATGTAAAAGACAACATTAGATAAGGGAGCAGAGCCTCCTGAGTTGAGTCACAGCCCCAGAGTAGATCCAGGACCTAGAACTATGCCTCCTAATGGAAAGGCAGTCAGGAAAACAGGAGGATCTGCTGGACTCACCTGTGAGGTGGCAAAGGAGAAAGATGAGGATGAAGCTAGCTGAGGAAACAGGCATACTGTTCTCTGGAGGGCAATCATTCAATGAACTACTTGCCTCCTGTAGCACTCAGGTTTCTTCTCCAACGGGGTTCTACAGTAAGTAGGAGGGGTCATGAGATTGACAAGTGAGAATGAGTCATGTCTAATTTTTTCTTTCCTTTTCAGTGGCTAGCACATAAGGGGAAAAGTAATTGAAACCCAAAGGTGATGGAAGTCTCATAGAGAAGGAACTTCAGGCTCAGAGAAGTTAGGCAAGCCACATAGTGGGCGAAGATATTTGTAATGCATTATTCCACAGGAATCTTGTATCCATAATATATAAAAAAGTCATACTCATCATTGAGAATTAGGCAGACAACCCAATAGACAATCCCAATCGGTACTTCATAAAAAAAAGAATATTGAAGTGGGAAATCAAGAGAAACCACAAAGAAAATAAAGCAAATAGGAATAAAAGGTCAGTGATTTTTTGTCTGTGTGTTAATGTTTACCAAAGGATATTTTTTTTCATTAATTTTTATTTTTCTATTTTTATTTTATTTTATTTTTTAGAGAGAGTGGAAAGGAAGGACAGAAAGAGAGAATCATTGATGTGAGAGAAACACATCGATTGGTTGCCTCTCACATGTACCCCACCCAGGGCCTGGAATTGAACCTGAGACTGTTCAGTCTGAAGGCCCACGCTCTACTTACTGAGCCAACCAGCTAAGGCTAAAGTGAATTTTTTAAAAGAAGGAAACAGAAGTGGTAGACCTAAATCCAATCAAACATAAGAAAAATAATGCAGTCAAAACAGGCAGTAAAAATGATGTATGAGACTGCTGCTGTTGCTGCTGCTGGCTTAGCATGGCATATTGCTTGACAGCAAACTTTATTATTATTATTATTATGTACATTCTATATAATAAAAGGGTAATATGCCAATTGACCCAAATAGCAGAATGACTAGAATGACCGCTCCAGTCACTATGAGGTGCGATGGCCACCTATCGGTCCCTTCCCTGGCTGGCAGGCTCTGATTGCCCAATGGTGAACGGGGAACCAGATGTACTGGTGGTGGGGAAGCAAGTGATGCCAGGCCAAAGAGCCCACCCCACCAGCTCTACACACAGAAGGGGTGGAGCGGGCGAGGAGGCAGAATGGGAGACCTCTTGGTTTCTTTCCACAGTCGGCAGGCTCTGATTACCTGATGGGGATTGAAGAACTGGGGGTGCATGACAGTGGGGGGAAGGGATGACTGTGGACAGCTGGGGAAGATGACCCTCATCACAGGCCAGGCTTAGGGACTGTAGCCGAGCATGAATTTTGAGCACTGGGCCTCTAGTTCTATAATAACAGTATAGTAAATACTAAGATTGTTAGGAGTAGAAATAGCATAATGGGGAATAGCTATAACTATAAGAAATATTAATCTACTCTGTTAACAGTGATTGTTCTATTCTGATTAGAGAAGGCACATTCTAACCTGGCTGAGAGCTGTATACCCCGGGACATAAAATGTTAACACTGGAAAATGCAGTCCATTCTCCTGTTCCGAGAACTTCCTATCATTATAGAATGTACAACTTCCTGGCTGAAACAAACTATTCCTGGAGGTATACACATTTCCTGTAATCTGTAACCACTGCCAACTTCACCATGCCTGTAATTCCTACTTTTCCATGTGATCTTTGTCCTACCCACCTCAATCACCATGGTGTCAGGGGCTGAGGTAGAGGCCATTAAGGGTGATCAGACTGTCAGGAGAGCAGTCATGGGGCAGCCAGGCCAGCAGGGGACCAGTAAGGAGGTGATTAGGCTGGCAAGCAGAAGCAATTAGGGGCGATCAGGCAGGTAGGCAGGTGAGAGGTTAGGAGCCAGATGGTCACAAATTGTGAAATAGATGTCTGACTGCAGGTTTAGTCCCAATTCCGGGGATCAGACCTAAACTGACAGTCGGACATCCCTGAGGGGTCCTGGATTGGAGAGGGTGCAGGCCAGGCTGAGGGACACATTGGGGATCCAGCCCACAACCAGGGCATGTGGCCTTGACCAGAATTGAACCTGGGACCCTTCAGTTCACAGGCTGACACTCTATCCCTTCAATCAAAACAGCTAGGGTTAGAGCAATACTTTAATACATAAATGAGATCAAGTTTTTTCTTTGCTTGCCGTTCATTTCCCATATCTTTGAGGATAAAATGCAAAGTCCTTGCCAAGGCCTCCAAGACCCTACATGATGACTCTTGGCTACCTTATTGGTGTCCTCTCCTAGTTCTTTTCTCCTCACCTCTCCACATCCGTCACATTAACCTCCTCACTGCTCTGAAATGGCAAGCACACTCCCACCTTGAGGCCTTTACACTAGAGAAAAGCTCTCCCCCCAGACACCCACACAGCTATCTCTGCCTTAAGATTTACTCTGTGTTACCTATTAGAGATGACTTCCTTGTCCTCTCAACAAGCCATTACTCTCTGAAATTTCTCTCTACCCTCTCTCCCTGCTTTATTATTGTGGGCCAAGGGAACAGAATAGAGAATCCAGAAATAGGCCCAAGCCATTATGCTTAATTAATATTTGACAAAAGAGGCAAGTGCCTACAATGGAGTCAAAACAATCTCTTCAATAAATGGTGCTGGGAAAATTGATCAGATACATACAAAAAAATGAAACTAGATCACCAACTTACACCATACACAAAAACAAACTCAAAATGGTTAGAGAACTTAAATGTAAGACGGGAAACCATGAAAATCTTAGAAGACGCCATAGGCAGCAAAATATCAGACACATGTCACAGCAATATTTTTACCGATATAGCTTATAGGGCAATAGAAACTAAGGAGAAAATAAACAAATCGGACTACATCAAAATAAAAAGCTTTGCACAGCAAAAACAAACAAACAAAGTAAAAAAAAACCATCAACAAAACAAGAAAGCCCCCTGCAAGAGAGAACATATTTGCCAATGTTATCTCCAACAAGGGTTTAATCTCCAATGTTTACAGGGAATGCATACACTTTAACAAAAGAAAGATAAACAATCCAATAAAAAAATGGGCAAAAGACCTAAGTAGACATTTTTTAAAAGAGGACATACAGAAGGCCGAGAGACATATGAAAACATACTCAGTCACTAATCATTTGAGAGATGCAAATCAAAACAACAATGAGATACCATCTTACACTTGTCAGAATGGCTATCATCAACAAATCAACAAATGACAAGTGCTGCTGAGGATGAGGAGAAAAAGGAACCCTCATGCACTGCTGGTGGGAATGCAGACAGGCGCAGCCACTGTGGAGAACAGTATGGAGTTTCCTCAAAAAGTTAAAAATGGAACTTCCATTTGACCCAATAATCCCACTTCTAGGACTATATATCCCAAGAAACCAGAAACACCAACCAGAAAGGATATATGCACCCCTATGTTCATAGCAGCACAATTTACAATAGCTAAGATTTGGAAACAGCCTAAGTGCCCATCAGCAGATGACTGGATCAAAAAACTATGGTGCATCTACACAATGGAATACTATGCTGCTATGAAAAAGAAGGAACTTTTACCATTTCCAACAGCATGGATGGAACTAGAGAACATTATGCTAAGCAAAATAAGCCAGTCAGAGAAAGATAAATATCACATGATCTCACTCATATGTGGGATACAATGATCGACATAAACTGATGAACAAAAATAGATCCAGAGACAATGTAACACTGAACAGATAGTCCAACCTCAGAGAGAAGGCAGGGAAGAGGTGTTAGAGATCAACCAAAGGACTTGTATGCATGCATATTAGCATAACCAATGGACAGACACTGGGGCAGTGAGGGCTAGTCCTAGAGGGTGGGAGTGGTGGGGGGAGACAATTGTGGAAAAAGGAGACATATGTTATACTTTAAACAATAATAATTTTTAAAAGAATAGAATGCTTATATATTTCAAGGAGAAAAATCTGTGTCATCTCAAAATGAGAAATAGTTGTTGCTTTAAAGCAGGGGCCATATAAAGCCCAAAAACTCATTTGGTCTGCCCTGCCAAGGCCTTAGGGGTGAGTTAATTAAATGTTTTACCAAATACAGCAGGGTAATTTTTAAGTTGATCATTTTGTATGGCTCGAAAATGATGTTATAAACACCCAAATGGCCCTTGGTAGAAAAAAGGTTCCCCACCCTGCTTTAAAACACAATAGTATTATTACAACTTACCTGGTTTTAAAAATACCTTGTTCAATAGTTATTTCTTTTTCAAAGCAGCTATAATTAAGGTATGTTATGTGGAAGTGGGCTATATAGTGAGCACAGCTGTCGTTTTTCTTATGTTATTTCTGCATTCAACCATCATTTAAATTTTTCTTCGTGAATTAACCAAGTAAGATATTAAAGTGTGAAATAGAGAACTTTAAATTTGAAGCTAAGAAAATATGAGGACATTTTGATGCCTTTCTCCCTAATATATTTTAAGCAAAATTTTATGAAAATTTTGGACATCTTCAGGAGAATGTTGAACATCTTTTCAACTTATTCTGAAATACTTATATTAGTATAAAAAAGGTCCCTGGGCCCACCTGCTGTGTATCAGTGGTTGAGTCTGAGCAATGAACCAGGAAGTTATGGTTCTATTCCTGGTCAGGGCACACTCCTGAGTTGCAGGCCCAACCCCAGGGTGGACCATGCAGGAGAAAGCCTATAAATGGTTCTCTCTCATCATTGATGTTTCTATCTCTCTTCTTCTTTTTTCCTCTCTGAAATCAATGAAATATATATTTTGTTTGTTATTTAAAGAAAAAAAAAATGTCCCTGGGAAGACCCAGAACTACTTAGTCATCTTGCCTGTTCACACTAATGGTCATTTTCTGTTACATTGTTTGGCTATGAGTAATTAATTAGCTAGGCTGAAACTTTTCATTCTACTATTATTAGACCTCACATCTCTAGTGTACCTTCCAGTTTCTATGCCCCTTCTCTCACACCCTCTCTCAGTCTCACCAATCATGCTGCATGTCTTTGGGGAAAAGGGACTCTGGAAAGGCAGGATACCCTTTTGCTACGCCCAAAACAGCGCCTGATGTGACTATACCCAACACACCAACCCAAACACCCAAAGATCTACCTCAAATATAGTGGTGGAGAGCCCAGGACCAGAACTTGCTGCTCCTCATTTGTCATAAACACGACTTGTATCATTCATTATGTTTATATTATATATATATACGTGTGTGTGTGTGTGTGCTTTTATTTTTATGGATTTCAGAGAGGAAAGCAGAGGGAGAGAGAGAGAGAAACATAGGTTTATGTTGCTTTTCCAGGCCACTCATTTATTAGATATTTCACAATAAAATTAACTTAAATTCCTTTGCTATTAAAAATTACATTTTTTTTTTTTATTTCAGAGAAGAAGGGAGAGGGAGAACTAGAAACACAATGATGAGAGAGAATCATTGATTGGACTATTGGGGATTGAGTCTACAACCCAAGCATGTACCCTGACTGGAAATCAAACAGTAACCTCCTGATTCACAGATTGACTGTCAACTACTGAGCCACACTGGTCAGGCTGCTTTGCTATGCTTTTTGTTTGTTTCTTATTGTTGTTAATTCTTACCCGAGGATACTTTTCCATTGACTTTTAGAAAGAGTGAAAGAGCAGGGGAGAGACAGACAGAGAGAAACATTGATTTGAGACACACCGAATGGTTTCCTCCTGATGCCTGCAACTGAGGTACATGCCTTGACCGGAAATCAAAACAGAGACCCTTCAGTCTGCTAGCTGACACTCTATCCGCTGATCCAAACAGGGTAGGGCTCCTTTACTATTTTTGAGCATGTGTCTTGGCTCATCTGAGGCTGCTGGATTTGTCCAAGTGCCCATCAGCAGATGAGTGGATACAAATGCTGTGGTACATTTACATAATGGAATACTATGCAGCTGTAAAAAAGAAGGGTCTTTTACCTTTTGAGTCTGCATGGATGGACCTGGAGATTATGATGCTAAGTGAAATAAGCCAGTCAGATAAAGACAAATATCACACGATTCACTTATTTGCAGAATCTAATAAATAAAATAAACTGACCAACAAAATAGGTCCAGAGGCATGGAGGCATGGAACAGACTGACAAACCTCAGAGGGGAGGGGTGGTGGTGAGAAAAAGAGATTACCCAAATAACTTACATACTTATATGCATAGCCCATGGACACAGACAATAGTATGATGAGGGTCTGGGGTGGGATAATGGTTGGATGGAGGGGGCAAATAGGGGACATCTGTAATACTGTCAACAATAAAAATACATTAAAAATAAAATATTACTTTTTTGTTAAATAAAAAACACATGTCCACTGGTCATAAGTAATTAAATAGTAACTCAAATTTCTATTTACAGTCTCTCAAAAGATGTTAAAGGGAATCTAATTTACAAGCCATAGTAACACTTTCTACAACCTCCTTTCCTTCCCTCTTTAGTCTTCTCAAAGCATCCCATCCACCTGTTGCTCAGAGATTCTTACTTTTTTGAGCCTTCACGATGTAGCTCCCCTATTTTCTAAACTATCCCAAGTGGCCCTTTTTATTTAACTCATCCTGTCCTCTCTGCCAATTCAGTTCAAACTAATTCAAGGAGTAAGCAAGAGGAAAAAACTAAATGGAAAGTAAAATAGAAATATTTTTGACTAGTAGAAAGTCATAAAGAGGAGACTAGGAATACTTATGTACACATCTTGTCCCATTCATTCATTCTATATTAAACATCATATGTGAGACAAGTATTGTGGGGATTTAAAATTGAGAAACTCACCCACTTAGTGATTATATGTCTATTATTCATTTCCCTCTCAGTTTTCAGTCTGAAGTTCTTTTGAGCATCTTGGAGACACCCTCACCAAACAAGATCTTATTGTTTTTATAAAGTAGACTCCATTATCACAAGGAGAAAAGAATGCAAATTATAACTGGGTCTGGATTATGACTTGAGTCTATCTAGTTTGTCTTCTTCATTTCTCATTGGACTCATTCTCATTCATCCTTCATCAAGAAATCCTCAGGGAAGTGCACTGGTCTTATAGTGGTGCTGGTATCTCTTTTTCTTTAAATCACATGTCCTAGACTAGTGATCTAGTTTTGTGTCTTCTTTTATGCATACTGATACCTTTTTAAAAAACTATATGTGTTTTTATTGATTTTAGAGAGAGAGAGGAAGGTAGAGAGAGAGAGAGAGAAACATGGGTTATATTATAACATTAAGATAGCAATATCTCAGTAGTCGATAGAAATTTTTCCCATTATAATATTACTAGAGGTCAAGTGGGTGAAAGTTTGTGCATAGGTAGAATCCCTTGCAGCTGCGAGCTACCAACCAGGGCTTTCCTTCATTCCATGCCGGCCCCCTAGTGGTCAGCACATGACATAGTGAGCAGTCAAGCTCCCAGTTGGTTGAACTCCCTCCTGAAGGATCAATTTGCATATTAGGCTTTTATATATGTAGATGAGCCCACTGCTGTATATGCAGTCCATCATTGACTGAAGTACAGTATTTAGTACACTTGTACAGTATTTAGTTCTCCCCACCTACAAAAAGAGACAACAGACCTCCTTTTACCTTGCATCTTGTAGGTAGTATATTTTCTTTCTCAAACTTAACTAAACATGAGTTTTTAAAGCTGAGGCTTATACATGAAAGTAAGAACAAAACTGTATGCACAAATAAGAATAAAAATAAATTTTGTTAGAATAAGAAAAGAAATCCCAGTGTATCACAAGTTTTAAAAAGCTTACAAATACTACCAGTATTACAAAAGCCAGAAAAATAGCATAAAACTTTTGATACTGAAATGTGTTCATGCTTTTATTATACTTTACTACTGATTAGCTCTGTCTCTCATCCACTTTTAACCTTGTTTCTCTCCACACCTTTTGCTGGGAAACTAACTGAATCAGCAGGGAACACAAGCTCAGAGAGGAGATGGCTTGTCATTTTATTTGAAAAATCTACAGTGTCCTTTCTCTTTATCATCTGAGGCAGAACTGGATGGATTGTAAGCAACATTTCCTATCCCCAAGCCCACTTCCCAATCTCCAACTTTCATTGAATTTCTGATCAGGGAGGGGTCCAGGCCCTCTGATAAAGACTATAATCATGGCTGCAAGCAGAAATCCCTTCTTTCTTCCCTGACCTTCCAGCCCAGGCATCTCTCCTTTCTCTAAGTTGGGCCTCATTCTGTCTCATTGTAGCAGATCCAAAACTCGCACTCTCTGGCACCAATGTGAGTCTTCAAATCTCCAATTTGCCTGAGAACTACCTCCATCTCATCTGGTTTTATACTAGCTATCAGAAAATTTTAGAATGGGAGATCAACCAGCTTAATCCTCACTACTTCGAAACTAAGTTTAAGGACAAGGTCACACTTGGTCTCCAAGATGGCACACTCCATATCTTTAATGTCCGGGAAGAAGACAGCAGCATCTACATGCAAGGTGTGTTGAAGTCTGGGTTTGAAGAGGAATGGAGCATCCTATTGAAAGTGGTGAGTTTGGGGAAGCCAAGGGCAAGTCCCCATTCTGGGCCCGTGGATGGACCAGTGGAAGACTTCCTGATAATCATGAGGGCTCTCTTAGGACAAGGAGATAAAAACCTCAGGAAAGACTTAATTTATTTCTCCTGAAGCCAATTCTACTTGGGAGTGAGCCTGGTCTGGCAGAGCCCAAATTGATAGTCTTGGGTCATTTAACACTCTTCTGATGTTAATGAATCTAAGATTTGAAGAGAAGAAAAACAATAGAGCTGGTTTCCTCTCTATTCTCTTGATTTTCTCCTGAAATAAGTTCTGAGCTCATCTTAACAATATATTTGAACAAAGACTTTATCAGACTTAAGGAAAAAGATAGAAGAGATAAAGGATGGAGCAGGATATTAAGGAGAGGTGTTTTTGTTTGTTTGTTTTTTTGTTTTGTTTTTGAGGAATAACAGTCAATTTTATTGGGCTCAGACCAGGAGTCCATGGGTCTTGAGGACCTCCGTGAATTTGTCAATTTTCTTCTCCACGTTCTTTTTGGCCTGTTTCCGTAACCTCATGAGCTGCTTTTTCTTGCCATAGTGGATCTTGGCCTTCTCCTTCCTCTTCTCCTCCAGAGTGGCTGAATGTATGGGCCAACAACTTCTCACAGCTCCAGTAAACAACTAGTATACTTGGAATAAAGACTAGGACATGGAATCAGACATTCCTGGGTTAAAAACTCTGGCCACTTACTAATTATGTGACCTTGAAGAAAGATTTTAGCATTGCTGTGCCCATATTATGTAAATTTCTTTCGATGCTGTTAATGTAAAAAAGCATTCAGACCTGTAAAGAATTTTTGTGAGTTTATTTGAGCCAAATTGTTGACAATTGCCGGGAAGCAGAATCTCAAGGTACTAAGATAATAATCCAGAGAACGGCAGTTTTTTCACCTTGTTTTATACAATCAAAGGAGAGACATAAGTAGGTTACATGAATTCCATTAGTGATAGATTAGTGGGGTGGGAGAAAGCACAATGGGGAAGCCTCTGGGATTGGATAAAAAGGAAAATGATAGATACATATTTCTTTTACTTAGGTGGGTGCAGGATAGTTAACAGTCAGCCATTAACTCAATAACAATAAGGGGATTTGTGATCTCTGCAGAGTGGTGCCTGTGCTTTGAGGGGTCTAGAAAAAGGGAAATTACTTTGAAATTCCAATGATATGTTTTCATAGATGCAAAAAGACAATAGACTCAGTTGTGGTAAATATTGACCTTTATCAGAATGTGACTACCCACCATAAATAAATTTTATTTTATTTTTTATTCCTTCAACTCTTTCTATCCCCCCCTTTTTTTATTGTTTAAAGTATTACAAATAGTAGTACATATCTCTCTTTTTTTTTTCCCTATTGACCTCCCCCCTGGTCTTCCCTACCCCCAGTACATGCCCTCACTTGCTCCCCCCACCCTGGAGCCCCCAGTGTCTTGTATCCATTGGGTATGCTTACATACATGCATACAAGTCCTTCGGTTGATCTCTTACAGCCCCTCCCCCCCTAACCTCCCCTGTCTCCCCACTGTAGCATGACAGTCTGTTCATTGCTTCTTTGCCTCTGTGTCAGTTATTTTTCCCCCTGATTCTTTTCTTTAAAAACATCTTGCCTCTGCAGGCTAGAAATGAACCTATAAAAACAAAAACAAAAAAAATGTTTGAGTCCTAATTTCAATGTCCAATAGTTCTGAGTCCCAGTTTCAAAGTCAAATAGTTATGTGTACACTTCAGCAATGGTATCTGGATGGTGGACAAATGGTGGCAATGCAGGTCTGACCCTCTCTGGTTTGGTCCTAGGCATCCTGTAGCGATGCACAGCTGCTGACTGCCAGCATGTGCAAGGCATCATCAGCGTCTTCTATCTCTGGACTGTTTCCTCTTGTCTTCGTGGTCGGAGCAGACTCCTCTCTGTTGCAGGAGTCCACTTGGTCTTTGAGTTGTTTTCTGAAAGTATATATACATATTCTCAAACAAAGGTTAATAAAGGAATCTTTTCTATAAAATTGACTTGGGATCTTTTTTGCCCAAATGATTTTCCTTTGCCTTATTTTGACACCATGTGTGTTTTTCATGGATGTCTTGCTGTTAGTATTACAAATGAAAATTAATTTTCTAAAGTAAAAATTTTCTAGATGTAATTTACTTACCAGATATTTTTCTTTGCATGATATTATCCTACCATCCTCCCTTTTTGATTAATGGAGACTTTTGTAAACTTTTTAATGCAATCTTGATAACTTTAAAATTTAATTTTTTTGCACAAAAATATGACTGTTTTATGTTCATTGCATATTAAGCAATTTTACCATGAGATTAACTACCAATAGAAATTTTAGTTAATGCTTTAGAAACCACTTTTTGTCCAGTACAATTAAATTTTCTTGAATATTCACTTATTTCATTTAGGCAATTTAAATTAATCTGAAAGCTTGATTACTCTTTTACTGTCAAATTTAATACTCTACCAACAATCTTAGATTACCCTATAAATATTAGTGGAAAGGATTATTTGCATTCTTGAGTAGGCCCTGAGCATTCCTGGTGCTACGCTGAATTTAGATATAGGGCAGCTGCTGTCGGCCAAGTCTCTGTCTGTTACCTGGGTCCAGTCTGAGCTGGGCCAAGTCTCTGTCTGTTACCTGGGTCCAATCTGAGCTGGGCAAGTCTCTGTCTGTTACCTGGGTCCTGATCTGTGCTGGGCGTGGGAAGCAAAGCAGCCATGGGGGCAGGAGACCTCCCTCATAAGGGGTTAGGGTTCAGGCTGCTGCATGGCTGAGAGGGTGAGGGTCTGTGCCCCACCTCTGTTGACCCCCAAGTTCTCTTCTGATGGCCCCTCTGCGACTGTGCCTGTCTTAGGTTGTTCCTTCCCTGAGGAATCTTACACATCTCTGGCTAACCAGTAATCCTCCAGTGCCAAGCAGGGTGTTGTGATGTTCAGTTCTGTCTCCTTAGTAGCCTGTGCCCCCATGGCCTTCACGCCCAGCACCTGCCTTGGGATTCCCTCGCCTGCTGGCGAGACCCGGCATTGATCACATATCTCAGAAAACTCAGGTTCCTCCTCCAGGGAAGGCCCAGCTCACACCATTGGGCGAGAGACAGATCCATTATGCCAGCCACCTTGAGGCTTCAACCTCAGCATGAAAAGAAAGCTCAGGCTACAGCTGAAGGCAATTGGATTGTGAAAAGAGGGTTCCTTTTAGCAAAAAAGGCAAGAGGGGCCAGTATAGAATGTTTGAGTGCCTTCCCAGTGCCTTAATTCCTTCTGAAAGGGTTCAAATACTTTCATGTCCTTTTTTAAATTGTTGCCAAACATTCAAAGAATTCATTTGTAATTTTGTTTGGGCTAATTGTACAATATGCTGTTGTGAAATAACAAGAATTATACTGACATTGTAGAATAATATCATGCAAGGATATTCTTTGCTCTAGGCCAAGGCAATTCAATTTCAAACTGGCTGTCAATTTCTTTTTGTAGCTTTATCTAAACTTTGTCAGGGAGGCAAAAACACAAATTACTTACTTTAGCTCAAGAGGACAAATATATTGACTTTCAATTATAATCCTACGACATTTGAAGGAAACTTATAAACAAATTTTAGTTAAAGTTTTAATTTCAGACCATCGTTTGTGGTTCCTTTAAGTCTTTGAGTTTGCAAAACCCCCATACAGGCCTCCTCTGAGCTAATCAGGTTAGCATGTGGTCTTTTTTTCCGTTCACAATGGCAAGTAAGAGAAACCAATTTGATGTACCTTTAGCAAAAAAATGAGAAATTATTTAAGGAACTAGGATTATTTAAATTAATTGGCGGACTTTGGAAGATTCAAGAAAGGCTGAAGGGGAAGAAGACTGAGAACTAGGGCCAGTCCAGAGTCCCTAGCCGCAGGAATCTGTG
>PVJN01013873.1:0-47634 GCA_004026805.1 Lasiurus borealis | reverse complement strand
CCTGCGAGCGAGATGTCAGTGTTAGGAGCTAAGAAGGCCTCTAGGAGGTGCTGCTGTCCAGGGAGAGGGCTTAGGGACTGTTGGAGATGTGGGTTTTGTGAAGGGAAAGCTTCCCTTTCCACTGGACTCCCAAGCCCATCACCCTCTTCCTTGCTTGGGACCTGATTCTCTCTTGGAGGGGCTGGAGTCTTTTCTTTTTCTCACTAAGGAACTTTTTCAGAGTACATCTTTTTTGAAACATGAATTATTAAAACAAATGGAGAGTTCATTTGGTCTGAGTGTGGCAGAGCCCTACTTGACCACGTCACCTTCCCCCACATTTAGGAATCCCCAAAGTGCTTACTCAGACTTCTGTGAGATTCCCAGTCTTAGCGGTTGTGGCCCCTCCTGAGACCTCCAGGCAGTGGGAAGACCTACCTCAGAACTCACACTCCCAGGATGTGGCTCTCCTTCCCTAGAACTCACACTCCTAGGTTGTGCCTCATCTTCCCTTGGGACCCTAAGAGGCTCCAGCCTAACCACTAGGCTGGGGTGTGGTCTTGGTCAATGGTTTGCCCTCTCTGAGCTTCCCTTTCTAGTCATAAAGGTAGAGCATCTCAGCACTGCCAGCCACCCCCACCCCATCCCCCAAACCCCCAAGACTGTATTCTGAGGCCTCTGTTTCTGGGGCCCAGCTCTGGGCCTGGCTTGAGGCCTGCATCTCACCCTGGCCTGGCAGTGACGTCATCACACCCTGTATGGATGGCACATCGGCAGCTCAAGTGATGCAGAGCAGAAGCGGGTACAGCAGCGCTTGACTAAACGCCTGGTGGACGGTCTGCACATCACCCTGGGTCCTGGGAGGTGGATTCGCCTGGGCAATCCCTCGAACCAGTTCCACTGGTTAGCTACTTCCAGCTGCTCCATGTCCCTTTGGTGGTTCTTCAGGAAGAGGACTCCAGGGTCTCCAATGGGTAGTTGCCCCCCCCAGGCTCCAGGGCAAGTGATCAGGCCATGACCCCTCGATATCTTTGGGACCTCAGGCTTCACCTGTTCTTCTCCCTCTGGCTTTGCTACACGTGACTGCTGGGCCTTTTTCTTCTCCAGCAGCCTCCCCTTGGACTTCAACTTCTTAGGCTTCCCTAAGTTCCTGGACTTCGGTTTCTTCTTGGAGCACTTAGCTTCTTGGAGTCCTTCATTATTCTGGCCCATTTTGGTGCACACGGTGTTGTTCCTGGCAAGGAGAGGAACAGCAGTCAGCAGAGCGGGACTAAGGCCTGGTCCTCTCGCCTGCTGTGCAGCCAGCTCAGCGGAGCCTGTGAAGAAAGCTAGGGAGGCCCTGGAAAGGAACTTCTCTGCCACCGAAGGCCTTGCACCTGGGGGCAGGGGATGTGGAACCTATTGGCAGCAGGGATGTGAGAGGTTAGGGAGGCAAAAGGCGGGGACTAACAAATAGGGCGCCTAGGAATATTGATGGTCTGCATCAGCCACGAGGTTAGGGTTCTGCCTGTCTGGATTTCACTTGATGGGGTGAACTAGTCCAATGTTTTGTTTTCAGATTGAGTTCCAAGAAACCCGATGGTTTCTGAGGAATTCCTCTTGTAGCCTCCAGTGGGAGGGTAAAGGCAGGAGACCTTCCCTCACAACAACACAATCTGGGCTTGGGAATAGATTTTAAAGAGACGTTCTGCTGCTTTAAAAGGGTTGGAAAACAGTGGGACTAGATGATCCTGACCCTCCATCTCAGTGTTTCCTGATTACCTGCATCTAGGAAGGCAAGAGAGAGGAGCCCAGACAGGTGGAGTTATCCAGAGGTATTAAATGCTGGCAGGGATGTGTGTGTCATAGGGTCCCCTGCAAAGTGTGAAGCTGGGCGAGGCCTTGGGCTCAAGACAATGACCATACTGATGATGATAATGGCCAGTGTTGGTTGAGCGCCCACTATGGTGAGGCCTGCACAGTGGGAGGCAGTGAAGCAGCAGTGGCTTGGAGAGCACAGGCTTTTGGGACACAAGTTGGGATCAAATTCGCTTCTGCCTCTTACCATCTATGTGATTTGAGGCAAGAAATGTAACCTCTCACAACCTTAATTTCCTCACCTTAACAGTGGGATAATTTTGTCTACCTATAGAACTGTTGTGAAGAATAAACTAAATGGGAAAATGCTTATAAAGTACTTAGCATAGTACCTGGCACTTACCAGATGACTAAAAAATGTCAGCTTTCTTAATATTCTGATGCATCTGATGAGGAAACAGCCCCAGCAGGATATCTAGCCTACAGGTGAATGTCGGGGTTGTGTTGACCTGAGATGGGGAGCAGGAGGGATGCCCATTGTGCTCAGTACCCCAGGTGGTAGTTAGTCCCATAATTGCATTATTATGACCATGGTTATGATCACAGCTCTGATAATAGACAAGAATGGCTTCAAATCCTAGCTCTGCCACTTACCAGGTCAGATAACTGGGACAAGTCACTTCATCTCCTGATCCTCAGCTTTTTATTAGTAAAATAGAGGTCATAAATACCTTCCTCCCAGAGCCTTTGTGAAAATTGGGTTTTCTAAATTCCTTAGCACAATGTCTGTTCCTAGCAAAGACAGCTGTTGGGTCCGTGTGGGGCCATGGGTGGACTGAGCTCACCTGGAGGAGATCAGGAGGACCTTCCGAACGTTGAGCAGTGAATTCCAACACCTTCTGGCCAGGCTATACAGTTCTTGGGTCCGAGGGTTTGAATTCTTGAGTAGCCTCAAGAGTGACAAGTTTTTTAATACCTGCCAGAGTTGAGAAACCAGAGAAAACAGATGTTTCACTCCCTATCCAGACTTTGGCTCAACTCAGCCCGGCAACTCGTTCTGGTCACTTAACTCTGACAACCAGAAGCAGTATTGCACGGGTGCCCAGGCTCTTCTCTGCGGGGACCAAAATGGGCCTCTTACCATTCTAAGTCGGTTCCGCTCAGATAATTTGCTGATAGGCTGCTGTATCTTGTCATGTAGTTTCTCATCTTGCATCTGAGAGAGAGAGGGGGAACACTAACACGGAAAACCCCCCCATCCCTAAATGCCTCCATTATGATTTGACTAACCCCAGACTAAGAGTTTTGTCACCTCTGTTTGGGGGCAGAATTAGGGAGACCATTCTAACTCCTGACCTCCCTTCACCCCTCACACTCCCTTCCCCTCCACCTGCCCTGGTGTGGTTGGACTCTTTGTAAGGACCCTTCTAGACCCAGTCCCTAGTCCAACCTTGAAAACCACACTATTCTGGGGCCTCTTCTTTGCTGATGGACTCATGCTGGGGCTGTGATGCCTCAAAGACAACAGATGGAGCAAGTCTGGTACCAGGTACTGCCTGAGCCCTGCCCCTCTCAGTTCAGCCAGTACCCAGGCTGGGCATTAGGATGGTTGTGCTGCATCTCCCAGAGAGGGGAGCTGTGACATCACTGAAATGTGTGACAACAGGGCTGGGTCTCCAAGGAGTGTGTTTGACAGGGGTGAGGGTGAGGAAGAAACTCTCACCTGCAGAGAAACCTGGTAGGTGACAGGCAGAGGCGAATATTGTTGTCACCTTTCTGTGAGGTAAGAGAATTATCCCCTCTTTTTAAATGAAAAATAATTTATTCAAGGTTATACAGTTGGATAAAGATGGAGCTGGAAACCCACGGTCTGATAGTCTACCCATGAAATCGGGGGTCCCCAACTATGCTCATCTATTCATTCATGTCACATGTGTAACTGTACCCTGGCTACATGTCAGGTATTCTAAGTACTGGGACAAAAGAAAATTCCTACCCTTAGGGAACTGATATTTCAGTAGAAGGCAAACAAAACGTGTGTACCTGTAAATGTTTAATTATTGGCTCTTAAAACAAAGTGTGTGTGTGTGTTATAAATTTTATTGATAGCCATCTACAATAATGAAATTTGACAGTACTTTTTATTGTAAATTCCATATAGCTAGTTGATTCTTACAGTACACTTTTCTTGACTTATGCTTAACTCTTCTATCCATAACCAACCTATGGTTGTAATGGGTGAACAAGTGTAGTTCCAACATGAATGTTGATATTTTCATTTACATTAGGAGTATGAAAAGTGAAAAAATGAAAGGACAATGATGTTGGAATTCTAACCAATCATCAATGACATGATCATCTTATTTGCTGTATTGGATTATAATTTTCAAATACTGGAAGTATATTTCCTTATTTTGGGTGTGTGTGTGTGTGTGTGTCTATTTCCACGTAACAGCTATAGACAGGACACAAGTTTATATTGAATCTGCATTATCAACATTTCCATTACTTGCTTAAGGCTAGACCAGGAGGTGGGAAATTTCTTCTATAAAGCCATATAGTTGCAACTGCTCAGCTCTGCTATTGTAATGTGAAAGCAGCCATAGATAAAATGTAAATTAGTGGGCATCGCTGTGTTGCAATAAAACTTTATTTACAAAAGCAGTTGATGAGCTGGATTTGACCCATGCAAACTTCTGGTTAGACATCAACAAAACAATCAAACCTGATTTATCATGTTACCTATGTCTGTAGTATAAATATGCCTTCCACTGCTGATTTTAAGCTACCAATGTGATGTCACTGGAAGCAGAGTTGAACAGAAATGGAGAGTACCATTATATATTACATATTTCTACAGATGTAAAGACTCTCAAGAACATAGGTAATAGTAAAAGGCAGTAAAAAACTACAAAGTGATGAGTTTAAGCATTTTCACCTTTGCTTTAATATCATTAATTAAGCTTGTATGATTTAATTTTTAATAATGGCTATGTTTAACAACCAGCCAGCAGAGTTCCTGAAGATGTAATAGGCTTTTGTGACCCCTAATGAGTCAGTTCCAGCATACCACTATTCTGTTAGATGGAAATAAGTGTGTGGAGAAAATTAAATAGGACAGAGGGCATGGGAGAGCAAAGATAGAAGGTTTGCTATATTAAAAGGGTGGAATGAGAAAGATTCACCAACAAAATGAGATTTGTGAAGAGTCCTGGGGGAGGTAAGGGAAGCGGAAAGTGGCAGTGGCACAAGATGAGGGCAGAGGAGGAGCTGTGGTGAAGGGTTGGGACAGATCGTAGGAGACTTTAATTTAAACTCCACTGCTTTGAACAATCTGCCTACCTGGCTGTATCAGAATAGTCAGCCTCTCAGGTACCACCCACAGAGTTGGCCAAGTATGGGAATCACTTCACAGCTTCTGGGGCAGGGAGGTGTGTATGCATAGGGAGTGCTTAGCTCCACCTTTGAGGAACAACGAACCAAGCCCAGAATGCAGACAGCTTCTTACACGTGAATGTCCTTTCTCATTAGGATGAAGAATGGGAGGGGGAGCAGTGTGTGAGTGGCTTAAACATGCTGTGGCCCAGGGAAGAAACCCAGGAGGTGGCTTGGCAGAGAAGACAGAGGACAGCCTCTCTTCTCCCTCCTGTCTACCGGTACTCCTTGGCCCCTTGGCCTGCTCATGATTCTACTGGACTCTGGTGGGCTTCACCCGAAGCGTCTACACCTGCCATTCAGCCACCAGGTGTTAAAGGCCGGGGACCCACTGTGCATTAGGCACCAAGGACAGCAACATTAGAGGCAGAGCATGCCTCTTCTGCCCTCAAGAAGCTCACAGGCCCAGGGTGGAGATACCTCTAGAATATGGAATCCTCAAGGGTGGGGCTCTTTTTCTGTTTTATTCATTGGTAAACCCCCAATGTCTGGCAGAAAATAGGTACCCAATGAGTATTATTTGGAGAAGTGAAAGAAAGAGTATTATCTCTGATAAAGGTAATCCCGTGGGTTGTTGGAACACAGAAGACCAGCCTGAGGTGGTCAGGGAAATCTTTGTGGAGCTGGTGCTGAGGAATGAAGGAGGAGGAGAAGCAGCCAGGCAGAGGGGTGTGAGGTGGGCAGGGCATTCTCAAAAGAGGGAATTTTTAAAAGTACAGGTGTGATAAAGGGTTATGAACAGTTATATGTTGTCAAAGTAGAAAGCAAGGGCCAAGAGTGGCAGTACCTGAAACTGGAGGAGTGTATTTGACCATCTGCTGCTGGGAATTTGTCCTGAGAGTCCAGAGGGCCTTGGATGGGGTGTGGGTCACTGAGTCAAGGTGGTTGGATTCGGCACTGAGAGTCTGGTCCAGATGCCTCTGCCATTCGGTTCTAGTCCATACTTTTTACCCCTCACATGCTTCTCTCTCTTCAGCTGTGCCTATTTAGGGAGTTCATCTCCATGGGGTCAGGGAATTCTTTACCACCAGACTTTGTACCTCAGAAATGGCTCCCAAAGCCATTTTCCATAATCCATCGTTTGGTCCTTCCGTTGACGTGGGAAAAACCATTTGTGCAGAGAGAGACTTATCTGGTGACACACAGCTGGCAAGCCTGTAGACTAACTCCGAGGCTCTTGAGTGGAAGAGCACCATTTCCCCCACCTCCCTTGGTTGTGGTTAAGTCGTGTTAAGTGCATTCACATTGTTGTGCAACCATCACTACCATCTATCTCCAGAACTCTCTTCATCTTCAAAACTGATTAATACCCAGTAAACAACTCTCCATTTTCCCCTTCTCCAGCCACTGCAATCACCCTTCTACTTTCTATCTCTATGAATTTGACTGTTTTATGTACCTGTGTAAGTGTAATTGTACAATATTTTCCTTTTGTGACTGGCTTGTTTCACTTAGCATAATGTCCTCAAGGTTCATCTATGTTATAGCTTGGGCTAGAATTCCCCTTTTTAAAAATCAATTTGAGAGAGAGGAAAAGAAACATGGATGTGAGAGAAACATCAATTGGTTGCCTTCGGTACCAGTCCTGACGGGATCAAACCCACAACCCAGGCGTGTGACCTGACCTGGAATCATACCTGTAACCTCTTGGTGCACAGGATGAAGCTCCAACCAACTGAGCCACTGTGGCCCGGCACTCCTGTAATTTCCTTAGCGATCTTTTGCCTGGCTGACTAGTACCCTGAAGCGTTGCCTCAAATCTTTCTGCCATGTAAACCAAAGATTTTATAGTCACTTTCTCAGTTTCATCTTGGACCATGTTTTCTTGTTTGTTTTTTGCATTGTCCTGGATTTGAGCGTTGGAAGAGAAAACCATTTCTTAATTTTACCATCATTTGCCATTTGGAGAGTTTGAGGATTTTCTGCCATCAAGTCCTGGCTCCTTTATACTTAACTAACAGTCCTTTCTTTTATTTAGCTCAGGGTTTCTCAACCTCAGTACTGTTGACATTTGGGGCAGGATAATTCTTTGATGTGGGAAGAGGGTTTGTCTTGTGCATGGTAGAATATGTAAGTATCCCTGGCCTCCACTAAACAGAAGCCAGTAGCAACCTCCAGTTTTGACAAGCAAAAATGTCTTCAGACATTGCCCAGTGTCCCCCAGAAGGCAACATTGCTCTCATTTGAGGATTGCTGTCATTTCTGTCTCCAGTTGCATTTACTCTGAGCGGCAAGAAGAGACTGGTGGCATCTTCAGCACCTTACTTGGAAATCTTCTTACCTAGATCACTCAACTCATTAGGTACATCTCCTGCTTTCCACATTACTGCAACAGGGCTGCTACACTTTATGCCACAACATACGAATTCTTCCCCAGTTTCCAATAGTATTTATTTCACTTTCCTCTATGCCCTGACTGCAACCATATCAAAGGACTGAGGCCTCTAGTAACAGCGTTGTCAAGGCACTTCAGGTTTTTATTACATTCTTCTCAAAGTCTACTGCCCAGTTCTAATGCCACTCCCACACTTTAGAGCAGTGGTCGCCAACCTTTCAGACCTCACGGATGGACCACCAGTTGGCGACTGCTGCTTTAAAGTGCTGTGACAGCAGCCCTCTACCCCAGGGCCCAAATCTCTCTGTTATCTATTGCTACATAGCAAAGTATCCCAAAGTTAGCAGTTAAGAACAAGAAATATTTATGACCTCAAAGGTTTGGGGCATCAGAACCCCAGGGAATGCTCTAGCCGCCGAGTCTAGCTGAATGCTCAACCTCAGTTTCTCCCGAGGTTGCAGTCAAGCTGCTGGCCACGGCTGCATCATCTCAAGGCTCTCTGAGGCCGATGAACCTGTTCCCATGCTCACTCATGTGGTTGCTGGCAGGCCTCTGTTCTCTGGCTTCTGGCTGGGATCTTCAGTTCCTTGCCAAGTTGGCCTCTTTGTGGGGCTGTTGACAACATAGTGGCTTGCTTCCCTGCGAGTGAGTGATCCAAGCATAGATAGCACACCCAAGATGGAAGCAGTGGTCTTTTTTTAAAATTTTTAATCTTACTTTTGGAAGAGCTATAGACTATCATTTCTGCCGTGTCTTATTGGTCACATAGAGTAACCTTGATACAGTAAAGGAGAGAACTGTACAAAGGTCTGAATGAATAGAAGGCAATGACCATTGGGAGCTCTTTAAGTGGCTGGCTACTGCATTTCAATTTTATTCAAGATATTCTAATTTCCTTTCAACATCATCTTTGACTCAGGGAATATTTTGAAGTGTTACATTTCATTACTAAGTGTGCTGTTTTCCAGATAACTTTGTTATTATTTATATATTAATTTTTTTGTATAGTCATAAAACATGTTTTGTATGATTTAAATTCTTTTAAATTTATTAAGCTTTGTTGTTGTTTTGGCCCAGAATATGATGTATCTTGAATGTTTTGTGTGCAGTTGAAAAGAAGGTTTATTTTGCTGTTGTTAGATAAAGTGTTATAAAATGTCAATCAGAACAAATTATGTGATAGTGTTCAGGTTTTCTATAGCATTTGTTTTTTTTAACGGTATTATAGATTTTTCTTTTTTATTTTACATCTATTGATTCTTAATTAATGTATTTTTGAAGCTCTGTTTTTAGATGTATACACATTTATGACTATCAAGTCTTCTTAGTGAACTAAACCTTTTATCCTTATGTAATGTCCCTCTTCATCCCCAGTAATTGTCCTTCTTTTGAAGTCTACTTTTTATGACACTCCAATTTGCTTTGATTATTGTTTATATGGTGTATCTTATTTCATCTATTTACTCTTAACTCACATATTTCTTTATAGTTAAATTGGGTTTCTTATAAACAGTATATTATTGCCTCTTATTTTTATTCCCCCAGTATAGTAATCAATCTTTTAATTGGTTGTTGCTACATTTGGATTAAAATCTTCCATCTTACTATTTGGTTTACATATATATATATATTTTTTCTTTAAATATATTTTATTGATTTTTCACAGAGAGGAAGGGAGAGGGATAGAAAGTCAGAAACATCCATGAGAGAGAGACATCGATCAGCCACCTCCTGCACACCTCACACTAGAAATGTGCCCGCAAGCAAGGTACATGCCCCCAACCGGAATCGAACCTGGGACCTTTCAGTCCACAGGCCGACGCTCTAACCACTGAGCCAAACCAGTCTCGGCTATTTGGTTTATATTTTTTAATCTGTGCTTTCCTTTTGCTTTTTCCTATTTTTCTTCCTTACTTTGGATTGATTATGTTTTGTCATAAAAAAAAAAGCCTTAACCTCATGGGTACCAAAAGCAGACAATGAGAGACTTAATGTATCCAGCAAGACATTTTATTACTCATAGCACATCAAACAACATGAACATTAATGTAGTTTTGTGTTGGTTCCCTCAACTCTTATAAGTCCAACAATGACACAGTGGTCCTAGATGCACAGTTCACATATAGTGTGACAGAGAAACCCAGATCCAGCACTTTTATAGCAAGCAGTAAACAAGCCTGTATTTGTGTTAGAAAGACTGATCTCTCCTCTCAAAATTGCCATCTGTATTAACAACCCTGAGCAAGGGTCCAGGAGAAAGAAGTCTTGACATTCAACCAGTCATATTGAACACAAAGAGGCCAAGATAGGATGCATTCCAATATTTTTATGATTCCATTTTACCTCTACTATTAGCTTGTTGATTATAACCCTTAAAGGTTTTTTTTAGTGGTTGCCCTTGATTTACACTATATATTTTTAATTAATGAATTCAATCTTCAAATAATATTATACCACTTCTTATATATGGTAGCATAAGGACTCTTTAACAGTGTATTTCTAACTCCTCATCCCATCATTTTTTTACTATTGTTGTCATACATTTTCCTTTTTATAATCTCTGAACCCACAGTGACTTGATACTCTTTTGCTTTACACAGTCTATTACTTTTAAAGTGATTAAAAACAGAAAAATGTTTTATATTTACCATTATTCATTTCCAAAGATCTTCATTTCAATATGTAGATCCAGGTTTCTCTTTAGTATCATATTCTTTCTGCCTCCAGAACTTCGTTTACTGTGTCTTTTAATGCTGACCTTCTGGTAGTTAATTTTATTTTTGTTCATCTGAAAAAAGTGTTTGTGTACCCAAGTTTGAAACATATTTTTGCTGGATATAGAATTCTGGGTTGATAGTTCTTTCTTTCAGCATTTTAAAGATATAATTCTATTTGTCTAATGGTACTATAACTTCTAATCATATAACTTCTCTGATGAGAAGTCTGCTTTAATTCTTCCCTTTGGTCCTCTGTATGTAGTGTGTCTTTTTCCCCTAAATGCCTTCATGATTTTATCTTTGGTTTTCAACAGTTTGAATATGTAAATAGGTCATAGTGTGTGTGTGTGTGTGTGTGTGTGTGTGTGTGTGTGTGTGTGTGTTTATCTGTATCTCTTCTGAGATTCAAATTACACATTTATTAGTTCTTGGATATTCTGTTCTGTTTTTTTGTTTTGTTTTGCATTACTCTTTTTTTTTTCTCTCTTTCTATTTCAGTTGGGTGGTCTCTGTGGACCTATCTTCAAGTTCACTGATTCTTTATCAGGTGTGTTAAGTTTACTGATGCCTTTGCCAAAGGCATTCTTCATCTTTGTTACATGTTTTTAAATTTTCTAGAATTTTCCATGACTCTTTTTTATAATCTCCATCTCTCTGCTAAAATTTCCCTTCTGTTTATGCATGTTCACATTTTCCAACAGAGTTTTTCACATATTGTTATAATTGTTTTAAATTCTCTGTCAGATAACTCCAGAGAGTTATCTGGGTCTTCAGTCTGGTTCTGTTGATTACTTTGTCTCTTGACAATAGGTGTTTTTGTTTTTTGTTTGTTTTGTAAAGTTGCTTCTTTTGTATATGTGTTGTAATTTTTATTGATTTCTGGATATAATGTATAGAACAGTAGAGACTGAGGAAAAATGTTTATACCTATAAATTGACATTTCTTTTTAAGCAATTAGTGTTGAGGACTGAGTCAATTTTGTCAAGAGTTGAACTATGTTTGGGTTTTATTGTTTCCATGATTACTTTTAGCATCTGCGGACTCCCCCTCACACCCTAGCCACACTGGGCCTCTGGTAATTCAATAAAAACTGCAGCTGAACTCTCTTTACCTGCTTGTGTGGAGACCTTGTCTTCCTCCTGCTTTGTAAGTATGCCAGTGCCTGCATCCCATTTCTTCTTCGAGGGCCCTGTCCTTCTTTGGAATTCAGGTTAATTGGTTGCTCTGCAACCTCAGCTCTCTGATAGATTCAATAAAAGTTATACTTTTATAGATTACCTATTAAAAAAAAACCTATTAGTGTGGTAATGTTCTTCCCAGCTTTCTGCATCCTAAATGGAAGACAGGACTCTAAGCCATCTGCTTTTTCACTGCTCCTTTCAACTTCCTTTGCCATCCACTCCTAGTCCATTGCCTGGGTCTTTCTCTTGGCTGACACTTTTCCAGCATAGCCACCTGAATTATTTCTTGCTTGGATGTTTTCTTCCCCCTCAACCCTTTCATGTGGCAAATACCTGGCATAAAGAAGGGACAGAGGCTTCTGCTCTGTCACTGTCTTGGGGACAGCTCAAAATAATCCATGGAGTCGTGTTCCTAGGGATGAGTCTGAAAAGGGGGAAGATGACTTGGTGCACGGAGTTTTCATCCACTGTACTCCTGACTTGGCCGTATTCCTCTGTGCTAGGAAACGGGACCATGTATCTACTCCACCCATTAATGAGGAGTAAGAATCAACTGACCAAAACATTCCCTGGGAGATGAAAACTGCCACAGGGTTAAAACGGAACAGGCTGGGAGTAGTGCTTCTAAGCACCGTCTCTGGAGGCAGCCGATCTAGGTTAAAATTCCAGCTCCATCACTTATTAGCTATATGGCCTCAGGTAAGTCCCTTCACTTCTCTGCATCCTAATTTCTATATCTGTAAAATGGAAATAATAATAATACTTAACCTCAAAAGATTGTTAAGAGGATTAAAAGAGTTAATATATACAAAGTACTGTACTTATAATAGTGAAGGGTGCATAACAAGCTCTGTAGAAGTATAACTATTAAGACATACTTCTCTAATTCCAGAAATTCATGGAAGAAAGCAGTTTCTTTCCTCTCTTAGAACCCATTGCAATCAAAACAGCTAATGTTTACTGAGGACCTCCAAAGTACCCAAGTCCTGTACTAAGTACTTTATATGAACTATCTCATAAGATAGAGATTAATTATTCTTATCTAATAGGCAAGGAAATCCAGGATCAGAGAAGTTAACTGTTTACACAGAGCCGTCTGACTACCAGGCCTGTGCTCTTAACCACTGTACTTGTTTCTTCTCACAAATTAGTTTCCTTGCTTGCAAAATAGTGGAAAATCTGTTTGCTGTTCAGTCTGGTTCTCTCAGACTAGTTTCCTTGCTTGCAAAATAGTGGGAAATCTGTTTGCTGTATTTCTCTCAGACTTGTTTTGAGATTCTAATAACAGTAGAAGAAGCAGTGCTTTAAGTATATGCACAGAGTGCCGGTCCCCTGAATGTCTCATGAATTTTCACTTCCATTCTTCCCCCCCTCGTCTCTGCTTGTTGAACTAACTTATTCAAAACTCAGCTCGGATATCAGGCCTCGATATTATCCTGACAAGAGGGACTTAAGCAGAGGGTAGCATGCCAGGCTTATCTGTTGAAATGATGATGGACTGCCGTGTGGGGAACGGAGTGTAACAGAGTCAGAGGAAGTAAAGGAAACCCAGCCAGAAAGCTGGTGTAGGAGCCAAGGGAGAGATGATGGTGGAAACAGAGGAATGGTGGATGGGAAAGAGAATCGACAGGAAATGAACCTGTGTTTTAATGAGGGCAGCAAAGGACAGAAAGGTGGCAAGGACGAGTCCTAGTTCCTGGCTTAACTCGAGGATGATCGTTGAGTGATCAAGCGACCCCGCCGCAGGAGCCTCTCCCACAGACACCGGCCGCCCCGCCCCGCTGCCCCGGGGAGAGAGCGGCTGGCGCTGGAGCGCGGAGGAGGGGGGCCGGGAGGAGCGAGAGGAGGGGCACAGTCCCCCTGTCCGGGACGGTAAGGACACCCGCCCTGGTCTGGAACCGGAGGCGCCGCGAGGGAGCAAGCTTTCCCCTCCCGGCCCGCAGTTTGCACTTCTCCCCTCCGCCCCCGCCAGCCGGGACCTGCAGCGCCCCTCCAGCACCCTCACTCCCGCCAGCCCGGACCTGCAGCGCCCCTCCAGCGCCCCTCCAGCGCCCTGCAAGCGCCCCTCCAGCACCCTGCAAGCGCTGGCTCGCCGCCGGCGTCGGGGGTGCGGCGCGGAGACCCAGCCCTCCAGTCCGGGCCCGCCCCGTCCCGGCGCCCACCCCGCCCAGTGCGCTGGGCGTTGGTGCTGCCCAGTCCCGGACCCTGGAACCGGGCCGCCTGGTGAGTCCGAGGTCCGGGGGTTCCTCCGCCCACTGCACCTGCCTGGGTGCGCCGGGTCCATGCGCGTCCCCTCCGGCCCGTGCTCAGCCTCCCGTTCCCCGCTTGCGCCCCCTGGAGCGGTGCGCGCAGCGACGTGCGGGTACGGCTGAGGGCGCCGGGGTGCGGGTTCGCGCCGGTGGCCTCGGGGCTCCGGGAGTCCGAGAGCAGCAAGTGTGCGCGAGCCGGGAGTCCCGGAGCCCGCGCGTGCCCCCGCGCGTGTTCCCGCCGCGGGTCTGCGCCGGCCGCGGGGCGCGGCTAGCGGCGCGGGGCGCGCGGAGCCCGGCGCGCGGGCGGCGGCGGACGGAGCGCCGGGGAGGCCGGCGGGGCGCGCGGGGGAAGGATGCGGGTCGGGAACTTTCCGCCCGGCCTGCGAGTGCGGGCTCCGGCTCCCGCAGGGGCTCCCCGCGGCCGCCGGGCGGGAGGCGAGAGCGTGCGCCCGCCGCCCCTCCCCCACTTCCGCCGCCCGCCGCTTCCTCGTTCCCGGCTCCCGGGGCCCGTGCGTCCCGGGGGAGGCGGCGGCGCGGCCCCACCCCGGCCGGCGCGGCCCGCTCCCACGCCCCCGCCGCCGCCGCCGCGCCGGAGCGGGCAGACCGAGGCCGCCGGGCGCGGGCGCGGCAGGTAGGGGCGGCGCGGCGGCGGGCGCAGGTGCTGCGGGAGGGCCGCTGGGCGTGCGGGGAGAGGGGCCTCCGTCTCCCCCCGCTCCCTCCCCCGGCGGACCGCACGTCCCTTTTTAGGGAATCCTTTTGGACTACGGTGGGGGTGGGGCTGGGAGAGCGCTCTCCCGGTCGCTGGTCGCCAGCCGGCCCCCCGGCAGCCTCCTGCCCCCCAATCTCTCCGCCCCTCTCGCAGCCCCTTCTGCGGGGTAAACAACTCCCTTCCCTCCCGCACTCGGCCCTGCGGGGCCCCCTGGGCGGGCAGCGCCTTCCGTCTCGTGAGATGCATGGGGTTGGGGGAGGGAGGGGAAGAGGGGGCGCTCGGAGCCCCTGGTCCCCACCACCTCCCCCCCGCTCACTGCCCTCCCCCCGCCGCCGCTGAAGCTGTCCGCCCCGGGGGCCCGGGTATTTTTAGCGCCGTGACCTGGGCCGCGGAGCTCAGCCTTTCCCAGGCATCGGCGTCAGCGCCTTCCTCCGCCACGGCCCAGCCCACGCCGCAAGGTCTCCCTCCCCACGCTTGCTGGGCCCCGCCTGGCCCACGGGGTGTGGGTGCCTCCCGGCCACCCCGGGGTCCCGGATATGCTGGGGTGCAGACGAGGCGGGGAAGACGGTCTGCGTGCGGAGGGGGCGACCTGGTCCCCGGGTTAGACACGCTTCCCTTGCCTCTGGCGATGGGAATGCCTAGAAGGAGATTGAGTGAGTACGAGTGAGGCTGGCCCAGAGGGCTTGGTCTGGATTGGACCCGGGACTTGCCCTTCCAATTGCCGCTCCCCGACTAGTGGGAAGACGACAGGGAGGTGCGTCGGTGGAGACAGTGCAGAGAGGAGCGGTGGGAGTTCGGAGAGGAGCTTTACATTTTACAGAGCACCCTCGCCAGCGGTGTCTCGTGTTTGAGGCTGGTAGGATGACTTTACCATTTTCCAAAAGGGGGGGCTGAGGCTAGAAAGATGATGTCCTTAGGCAAAAAGCCAAGTCGGGAGGTCAGGTCTTTGGCTTCAGAGCAGGGTAAGGGAGGGAATGGAGGTGCCAGTGATGGGTATGTGAGTGCAGAGCGAGAGAGAGGAGGGTCGGGGGTACTTTAACTTTTGTCCGGGTTTTGAAGAATGGGCAGGAACCACACCGCCGGAGGAAGAGGACCTTCCGCCCTGAGGTCTCTGCCCTCTCCTCCTCCCTGGGCTCGGAGGACAGGCAGATGGAGACGTGAGTGGATAAAATGCCTCCCTATTTGGGGATGGCATGATTCTGAGACTTGGCCATTGGCCCCGTCCATCTCCCGAACACAGAGAAGCCTCTCTGGCCGTGCCTGGAACTGGCCTCCCCTTTGTGGCGCGAGGTCAGCCCCGCCTTTGTACGAGGCCGGAAATTTGTGGTAATGGACTTTGCTTTAGGGAAAGGAAAGGAGGAAGCTACATCCAGCCGTGTCCAGGCTGGAACCAGAGGCCCCTCTTGTTGGGATGCTGGCCGCAGTGGGACTCCCCAAACTCCAGCTCCCACTGCATTCTCTCTCAGTTTCATAGCTTCGTCTTCTACCTCCAGGAGCTGACATGGACCCAAATCCTCGGGCATCCCTGGAGCGTCAGCAGCTCCGTTTGCGAGAGCGGCAGAAATTCTTTGAGGACATTTTACAGCCAGAGACAGAGTTCGTCTTCCCTCTGTCCCACCTACATCTCGAGGCACAGAGACGTAAGTCCTGGGGAGAAGGACTGGAATAGGGAGTAAGTCTTAGAGATCCAGAATCCTGGGGTCCCCTCCCCTCTTATTTTCTTGTTCCTCTGAATTTCTGTCTCTGAACCTGACAGGTGGCTCTGACCATCCTCTTGGCTCCAGCCTGGGTCCCCCTGACGTGTCCCCTTCTTGATCTGCAGCCCCCATAGGCAGTATTTCCTCCATGGAAGTGAATGTGGACACACTGGAGCAAGTGGAACTTATTGACCTTGGGGACCAGGACGGAGCAGACGTGTTCTTGCCTTGTGAAGATCCTCCATCAACCCCCCAGACATCGGGTATGCTACTGTGCTGAGAGTTGGGCACCAGTTAGCCAGAGCCGGATGTTGGGGCTCTGAAGTGTGGGGCCAGGACTGGGGAAGTAGACCCGTAGGGGCTGGAAGGGGTGTTTCTACCAGTGAAACAGCTGTCTGTTTTGATTTTAAGGAAGTTGACCGGAAGGGCAACTGTGTTACAGATCCCCAACCCAAAACTCTAGGAATGCCCAACCCCCACTTAACCTTGTTATTTTTATATTTGTAAAGTTAATATAATTAAAATTATTTAAAAATGGATTTTTTAGAGAACTTAAGCAGTTTCAGGTCATCCTAATAATTGAGCACTTTATTAAGTTTCTAATACTGTGTTAAAATGCTTTACGTATATTATCTCAGTCCTCACAAATTTCCTAGTAGGGCAGGTAGGTAGTGTTATCTCCATTTTATAAAGAAGTATATTAGACTTAGAGACGTTGTCACATAGTCAGAAAGTAGGAAAGCTGGGTCCAGACCATGCTTTCTGACTCCAAAGCCCATATGCTTAACTTATTAATTGCTGCTATTAATTGCTATCCTGTTACTATGTGCCAGACATTTTATAAGCATTATTATTTTTCATCCATTTCATCATTCTGGAATGGAGGAATCCCTTTTTTTACAGAGAAGGAGCAGAGTCCCTGAGAGGAAAAGTGACTTCCCCAAAGCCACTAATTAAGCAAATAAGTGACATAGGTAGAACTTGGAATCTTAAATTGATTGGCTTGGCTCTAGAGCCCAGATGTGATCCCAGAAGTAGAAGAGGGTGGGAGTCAGGAGACCTGGCTCTTCACTGGACTGGCTAAGTGACTTTGGACAAGTCCCTGTCCCGGCTTCCGTCTCTCCTGACCAGGTCATCCCTGAGAGTCCTCAAAGCCCTGTTTGTGGTCCTGACCAGCTCTTGTCTCTGGGCAGGGGTGGACGACCATCCAGAGGAGCTGCGCCTGCCGATGCACACGCCAGACAGGACCACATCCCGCACCTCCTCCTCGTCTTCTGACTCCTCCACCAACCCGCACAGCCCAAACCCCAGTGTCTGCGGAGCAGACACACCCTTGGCACAGTCTGACGAGGAGGATGGCGATGAGGGAGGGGCAGAGCCTGGAGCCTCCAGCTAGCAGTGGGGCCCGACCTCTGGACTGACTGAGCTGGCTGTTCTCCACCTGAGACCCTCGGCCCAGCCAGAGCTCTTCCAGGAAGACCAGACTCTGCTTGTGTCTTTCCACCAGAGGGAGGAAAGAAAGGTGGGGTGGGGTGTCTCCTTGGGAGTTAACTCTGTTGTTTTACTGCTAACCTTTTCCTGCTGCAACGTTCCCACTAGTGCTTGGCTTACTCCTGAGGTAGAGCTTGCAAGCAACGAGATGGAGATGAGGTAGGATAAGACGCCACTGCTTTTCTTAGCATTCCTTCTCCCCCAAACTACCCTGGCAGTCTTCTAACAGAGTCTCCTACACCAGTGTCTCTAACTGGACATGAACTCTCTAGCACTCAAGTGAGGTGGTACTCCAGCCATCCTGCTTCCTTATGTCCTTTTTTTTTGGAATAGGGCATGATATAAATAATAAACAAATGATAATATACCAACCATTCCACTTCATTTCTCACATCGCAAAGATGTCAAACCCACTCATTTGTTTCATGTGTGCTAGAAATATTTATTGCACACCTGTGCTGGGCATTTGGAATACCATTTTGAATAGGACAGGCGGTATCCCTGCCTCCATGGGGTTTCCTGTTTCTGGAGGAGGACATAAAGTAGATACCAGAGTTCCCAGTGCAATAAGCAGCATGGCAAAGAAGAACTGGGCATCAGAAAATGGGCATCTTAACCTGGCTTGTATGGTTGTTGAAGGGCTGATTTTGAAGCCGAAATCCAAAGGGTGAGTAGGAGTTAGCTATTTGGGGGCTGTACTCCAGGCAGAAAGAGCAACTAGGGAAGACTTTAAATGGAGGGAAATAGCTGTGAGGAACTGAAAAAATTCAGCTTGGCTGAACTGTTGAACTTGAGGAGGAGGTGAAGGGAGAGATGAGATGACAACGATCAAGTCATAAAATGCTGAGAAGCCTGTACCCAGTTTCAATTTGACTGCTAGGAAAATATCAGTAGCTTAAAGTACAGATTTATGTCCTCATCTTAAGTCCAAACTCCAGGGCTATCTGGCCGCTCCTTAGTGGGCACCAGGGACCTATTTGGCTCTTTTGTTCAGCCATCCCAGGCATGTGGCTCGAATTCTCATTGATATTTCATGTCTAAGATGACGGTTGAAGCCCCACCATCATATCCTTGAAACTGGCAGAAAGAAAGAGAAGAAATTGGAGACGGGCAAAGCATACCCAGCAGTCTAGTCCCACGTCAAGAAGCATTTTGGAAGTTCTATTCACTTCCATTTCATTGGCCAGCACTTACTAACATGGGAAATGCTTTATGTGTGGACATTTTATAGACATACGGACATGGCACAATCTAGAAGGGAAATTCTGACCATCGGAAAGAATAGGGCATTTAGTTTCCCTTTCAAGTCACTAACTTACCAATGCATCTGATTGCTTTTCTACCTCTCAAACCTCTCAGAAGCTCGATGGCTACTGGGAAGGCTGGGATAGTTCTTTAGTAGGGCACACTGCTATCTTGATAAAATCAGGGTTATATTACTAAGGTACAAGAGGACAGGGATAGGTAACTAGCAGTTTACATGTTAGAGGCCACATTAATGAATTTGAACTCTACTGGGAGTAATGAAATGTTACAAGAGGTAAAATTTGCTTGTTAAAAGGATAATTCTAGATGCAGTGTAGAACATATATTGGAGAAGAAGAGTCAAGAGAGACATAAAACAACACAGTAATCCATGCATGACATAACTGTGGCCCAGAAGATTGTGGCGGTGATAAGCATAACTGGGTATAAACAAATGACACTTACTCAGTAAATATTAGATGTCAGTGTGGAACATGTGCAAGACATTGAGCATGGCCTTAGGAATGTAGTGGCCAAAAGACACAGCCCTGCTGTTACAGAGTTTATAGTTTTGAGGCGGCCAAATGTAAAATACAACTCTGGTGCTAGAAAGGCCTTAATAGCCTATTTGGAGAGGCCACTAGGTGTTTCCCTTGAGGAAGTGGCATTTGAGCTGAGATCTGCAAGATGAGTGGGAGCAAACTAGGGTCAGAATGGCTGGAAGGGCTCCTTACGGAGTACTGATCGGAGAGGACCAAAGTGGGTGTCTGGAAACGAGAAGATGATGGCAGCCAACTAGATAAGAGGTCACGGTCTAGGGTGAGGGTGGTGGGGGACAGAAAAGCAGACGGAGTGAAGAGAGATTTAGGAGGCAAATTCCAGAAGGTTTGAGAGGTGGGTGTGAGAGAGGAAAGGGCCCAGGGTGCCACTATTGTTTCTGTCTTGTACAACAGGCAGCTTTTAGGAAAGAACCCTGTGTGGGAAGAAGGTCATAAATTTGGTTTTGGACATGAGTTTGCGGTACTTTTAAGACATCAAAGGGGTCATGTAGAGAGTTGGACCCATGAGTGTAGGATTTGGATGAGATCACTGGACTGGAAAGATAAATACAGGAGTTATCAATGAATAGGTGATAAGTGAACCCCACGGATGCCAACGAGCTTGCTCAGAGAGAGTGTGGGAATGAAAGAAGGGGTTATAGGAGCCAGCCTTAAGGAACAGGACGTCTTTTCTCACGTTAGAAAAAGCAAATCATGCCGCCCTTCACACATCAAACACTAACCATGGATCGGTGACCTTTAGCCTAAATCCCAAAGCTCTTTGTGTCGTCTAGGCTGAATGACAGGGCTTCAGTCTTCCCAAGTTCTATCCTGCTTTCACCCCTGCAGGAGACCATTGTAAGCCACAGTTCTTAAGTCTTTTCTTAGCGCTAGGGAGAAACTTGTGGGAGTTTTGTGTTTCTTTTGTCTAAAAGGCTCCATGTCCAAATTGAGATCATCCACTAAGTTGGGTTAGGGCCCAGTATCATGTTAGATTGTGTAGTTCTTTTTGGTTGCTTATAACTATGCTGTACACTTGGTTCCTGTCTTTCCTCTTGTGCCTTCTCTCTTCCTTTGGAGCAGCAAAGCTCAACCTCCTGGCTGACTGTGGCTGCTCGTTTTCCGGGGCTGCAGCCCATAGGCTCTGCAGCTGTGCTGTGCAGGGGTTCTTAGCTCCTGGGATCACTGCACTTCCCTCCACGGTGAGTGATGAGAAGCTAGACTAGCTTGATTGCTGTCACTATGTCAAACCTCTTAGTACCCCAGGCATGTGATGTTAGGATCTGTGGGGCTTGAACAGGGAAGTCTGCCTGGGGAGAGGGGTCTATATACAGCCCCCCTGGAGAGGTAGGATTGTTTGTGAGCCCTTGGGGAGCCTTCATTCAGCTGTTATGAATCTCAGCCCTGCCTGGAAAAGTCTAGGGTCAGCTGAGACCCCAGGACCACTTCCTGGTTGGACAATGACCTCCTCTTCTGCCAAACCACAGGGGCTTGGCTGGCCTTCTAAGCCAGCATCTCCAGCTGGCTTCAGGCCACACCAGTGCCCTTGGAGATGGGAGGATGACTTGGAGCCAATTCCAGAGCAAACAGCCCAGCCTTTAGTCTCTCAGCCACAGTGTGGCTTCTGTATAAACTAACCATAGACTGGAAAGGAGGAAAGAAGACAATCTCATTCTATAGAGTCCTGTGTGTGGAGCAAATAGGAGAGACCACAACGTAGGGGAAGATTCCCTGGAAGAAGGCTCACTGTAGCAGTCCCCAGGAGGGCACGGAACTTGATACTGCGAACAGCCCGGTGAGGCAACATGGAACTGTGCTATGATGTTGTCTTGTGTGTTCATTCAACATTACTGAGCACCTACCATATACTAGCTAGCCTCCTCCTTGCTTAGGCACCAGGCATACCAAGGCAACCAAGAGTTCTTCCAGGAGCAGACATGGCCAAGGATAATAGAAATGTAATGTGGGCTATAGCAGCAGTGCACAGAGGACTGTAGCACACTAGAGAAGGCAAATGCAAGACTTCTCTGGAGGCAGATGGATCTTGAATGATGGAGACAGGCAATTTCAAAAGGAAAGAAAATATAGAAAACATAATCACAGTGATGGCAGCCACTTTAAAAAAATTTAATTTTGAGATTGATAGTGTAGCTAGCCTCTAGTTCTGGCTCCATCCCTCACTATGACCTTAAAACAATTTTCTCATCTCTGAACTGGATATACTAGATATAGCACCTACCTCAAAGAGTTGAGTAAATGTTTATTAAGCAATTACTACATTCCAGATCCTACATGTACATACTTTTAATCCTTACAACAACCCTGAAAGTAGATTTATCCATTTTATAGAGGAGGGAAAGTGACACTCAGGTTGCTCATGCTCATATGGATTAAAGGCTGGTGGGAGATTTGAATCCATATTTGTCTGACATCTAAACTCATGGCCTTCTAGTCCATGTGTAGTGTGACAGGAATACTGGGTGGGAATCAAGTGACATCATAATGAGATAATGACACCTTTTTGACACATCCTCTCTGATTGGTTGGGGCACATCTTGGCAGACCTGCCTGACACCAAATTTGACACTTCATTGAAGTACTGGTTGTGAATTTTACTAAGAGACCATATGCAGAATTCTTCGTGAATGTGTTCTCCATAGGGAAGCTGGAAAACCTAAAAAGCAGGAATTAACACTGGAACCCCTACAAGCCCATAATAAAAAAGGCAAACCAGCCAGTAAATAAGAGGGGAAGGTGCAAAAACATTTTGATATACTGGTTATTAAAGGAAACACATGAATGGCAATAAACACATGAGAAGATGCTCAACATCATTAGATACCAGGGAAATGCAAATTAAAACTATAATGAAATACCACTACACACATTCCCAATATGGCTAAAATGGAAAGAAAAAAAGTTAAGAACAAATGTTGACCAGAAACTCATACATTGTTGGTACAAGTATAAAATGATACATTTTGGAGAAAAGTGGCAGCTCCTTATAAAATTAAACATAAAGACTTGGGATGAATATGCAATACAGTGTACAAGTGATTTGTGGAATTGTGCACCTGAAACCTGTATAATTTTGTTAGCCAGCATCACCCTAATAAATTGAATAAAAAATAAACTGTGAAATTAAAAAAATATACCAGTTGCTATATTTGAAGTTCCAATAAGAGCAAAGATATTTTTCCTACAATTTTCTAGTATAAATTGCCATATTTTCAATAAACACTGTATAATATTTGTGACTTAGAATCAGATTCAAAACCTTATCTTTTGATGCAACAAGCAGTCGAGCTTTTTCTGGTACTCAGGACAAGCAAAGGAAGTTGGTACCGAGCTTCCTGGGCCAGAGAAGGTACACCCAACGTGCTCCTCCTAGAAACATCTTGAAAACAAAATGACTCCCAGATCCTCCCATTTCCCTTGGTTACGGCAGTCAGAGCCTGTTGGCTTAACTGCTCTGTACTATTGGAGATACACCCCTAAGCAGAAGAAAATAAACCCAGTGATCCTGATTTATTTGGATTTTAATAAAAAGGTTGCAGAGAATTCTGAGATTTTTGCTACAAGATTCATTTCAGCTGGATGCACATCAGTCTCTCACTTGGGAGAGATTCTCTATCAAGAGGCAGGGACAGCAAGAGAGAGGAGTTGGAGACCGGACTTTACTCTACTAGATCAGCAGCAGCCAGCGGTATGTTGACTGTGGTCATGCCATTTCACTGCCCTCTCTCTAATTTTTATCTGATTGATTTTAGTAGAGGAAGGGAGGGAGGGAAGCATGAAGGAGAGAGAAACATCAATTTGTTGGTCCACTTATTTACGCATTCATTCGTTGCTTCTTGTATGTGACCCGACAGGAGATCAAACCCCCAAACTTGGCATAGTGAGTCAACACTCTAACCACCTGAGCTACTCAGCCAGGGCTCGCTTACTCATTCTTAACTTCCTTAGCTGGATAATCCAAGTATTGATCATCTTTAATGTTTTTTCTAGTTCTAAAATAATATGACTTGGTGTTTATAATTGTGATTTGGCAGAAAGTTTGAATAGGTCTGTTGCCCAAGAACAAACTGGCAGGAAAAAAAATTAAACATACACCTAATCTATACTTTACTACTAAAAATTTTACCCGAGGTGAGTGGTAAACGTGTCTACAAAGTAAATTGCACAGTGGTCTAGTTCATAGTAACTAAACATTTGAAAGAGCTCAGGTGTCCATCAACAGGAGAATGGATAAACTATGATATATTCATATAATGCAATACTATATAGCAATAAAAAGAAACCGCTGATACACACAAAAACACCATTTCAAAGGTGTGTGTGTGTGTGTGTGTGTGTGTACACACACTTCAGAGAGGAAAGGAGAGGAGCAAGAAACAATGATGAGAGAGAATCATTGGATGGCTGCCTCCTGCACACCCTCTGCTGGATGGAGCCTGCAACCTGAGCATGTGCCCTTGACCTGAATCGAACTGGGGACCCTTCAGTCTGCAAGCCGATGCTCTGTCTACTGAGCCAAACCAGCTAATGGTGGAATCTAGGCGAGAGGAAAACAGGTGTTCCTTCTCTCACCTTTGCCGTATGTTTGAAAGTTTTCATAAGAGAAGGGCCAGTTATCTGGGGGTTTGCAGGGAAGCTCTGCCACGAGGAGCTGGCTAGTGTGAGGACAGAGCAAATGGAGAGACTAGGGGGGAAACAGGAGCAAAGCCCTATTACTTTGCAAAAGTAATTAATCTTTTTCACATGTTTTCTCAACGACCAGAGGCATTCGGTATTACTGAGCACTTTCTCGTGGGTGGGGCTACGTCAATCCAGCGCCCACCCTCCTCCTTACCTTCCCTGCGCCCAGCCCACTTAAACGCACCAGCCCGTAGAGGGCGTAGCCTGCCCGTTGCTCCGGTAACCGCACCCCCGTTTCCGGGAGGGTGCCGGAAGTTACTTCTCACCCGCTCTTCCGATTGGAGACTGGTCTTCCGTGGGGGCGGGCGCTGTCGGTGGGGGCGGAAGCGGCCGCAGGCATGGCGGCAGCCGTGCGGCTCGCCGTACTGGGGCTGCTGCTGCTCCGGGGGCCCGGCGGCTGGGGCCGTGCCGAGCCCCCGCGCGACAGCCTGCGGGAGGAGCTCGTCATCACCCCGCTGCCTTCCGGAGACGTGGCCGCCACCTTCCAGTTCCGCACGCGCTGGGACTCGGAGCTGCAGCGCGAAGAAGGTGAGAGGACGACCCCGGACGGGGAAGGATAACTGTGACACCTGCTGGGCGTGGGAGGGGGCAGGCCCCGCGGGAGGGGCCTAGGCCCTGGTGGGGTTCTGGTCCGGGGGGGAAGGATGGGGTAGTTAGTGAAGCATCCCATCGCACCGCCGATGAAACTAAGGTCCGGAGCGGGGCAGCGACTCCTGGCCCAGTGCTCGCCCCGCACGCAGCTCCCGGCTGCCCCTCTGAGCTTGAGTTCGAGCCCTCGGTCTCCAACACGGATGATGTTGTTGCCGGTTGCCATGTCTACTGGCTGCTAGGCTCTGGGAAAGATTACCAGGAAGAGATTGGAGGTGGAGAGGGGTAAAGGCACTTGCTTAAGATCACATCGCTGGTAACAGTCTGGTCCGGAATGCAGATCTCTCTGGTCCCAGAGCCTTGCTTGGGTGCACTGCTTCTTTGGGGTGGCTGGGAACCCTGTTCCCGCTCTCACCTGTTCCCCCTTCTCCAGTTTCTCATTATAGGCTCTTCCCCAAAGCCCTGGGGCAGTTGATCTCCAAGTATTCTCTCCGGGAGCTGCACCTGTCACTCACGCAGGGCTTTTGGAGGACCCGGTACTGGGGGCCACCCTTCCTGCAGGCCCCATCGGGTGCAGAGCTCTGGGTCTGGTTCCAAGACACCGTCACCGAGTGAGTGCGCACCTCGAGGCCTGTTGCAGGCCACGGAGGGGCTGTGGCAGGGGAAAGGGTTGTCTTCTTGCCACTGCCACTGGGGACAGCAGTTCCAGCAGGCAGTGATGCCCTGGGGACAGAACTGCCTTGGAAGTCAGAAATAATGTTACCGCTGAGTGGCATGCTTTACTTTGCTGAATATACTTCTTTCCCCTACCTATGTCCAGACTGGAGGTATCTATGCAGAGGGAGGTAACAAATAACTGAGGCTTACTTGGATGTAAGACCAAACAAAACACGCTTGGGCTAGAATTGGCTTACAAGATGCCAGATCTCCATATTAGAGGAATTGCTTTTGTTTGGGAGAGGAAGGACCTAGGTATTGCTATTGTACCACGATTTCCTCTTAATTCCACTAGGAAAAATCAATCGCACAAGTATGATAAAACAATTTTTAGGGCGCTCATAGGGAGTGGTGGGGACTGTAGCAGGCTACAGAGCTTGAGAGGATGGCTGCCACGCATCCCCTCTGGATTGTTGGTATGGCAATAGAGGCCCACTGTTCTAAGATACTCTCTCTCTCTCTCTCTTTTTTTTTAAGAGATACATGAAATCTAGATTTTAATGTGAAAATTGGAAAATTTAAATATCAGTAAGGAATTAAAAATGTAAGACATACTATGTGGGTCAAGTGTTGTGCACACCAAATGAAACACGATTCTGGTTAGGGTAGAGGTTTCAGGCTTCAAGTGTGCAATCTTTATACGAGGCTTGAAGCTTGGAGCAATTGAAAAGCCCTGGACAGAGGGTTAGCGGGAAAACCCAGGACGGCACTAAGGTGATATCAAATGAGGAGCAAGCAGTGCCCCCACAAACTTGCCAGGACTTCTACTTGAACACCAGTCCCCTACCTTTCCCTCATCTGCTCTGCCGTCACTCCTAATTGCCTATAATATGGAGCTGATGTTTAGATTTCTAGTTTTATGCTTTCTATGATTAATGTAGACAGCAAGTCTGTTTTGGTATTTCTCTATGAAAAAACAACACCTAATTTGATTGGCTATGTTTTTTTATTTTATTTTTTTAATCCCAGAATAGTTGCTTTCCCTTGTTCCGTGAGTCTCTATAGATGTAAGACTTCCCACCCTGAAGGTAGAACCCAGACTTACTTACCTTCCTGCCCAGGGTCACAGAGAAGTACGGGCCAATGAGTGTTGTTAGCCTGTGAGTGTGGGGCACTTCCCGTGGTTGTGAAACACATCAGACTTGCTCCCTGTGCTCAGGGTGCTGACAGCCTGGGAGAGGAGAAACGATGCTTAGGACCAGATGCTGCCACCACTTAGCCATTTTCCAGGAGAGTCTGGGGAGAGGCTCAGATGGTCAGGACCACAGCAGCGCAGGCGGAGGCTGTGGTTGAGGAGGGAGCCTCCTTGAAAGTGGGCAGAGAGGAGTGAGTGGGGCGGTCCCGGGCAGGAAAAGGAAGCACCTGAGCAAAGAGCTGAGCCGCTACAGGGAGCGAGGAGGAAGGGGCTGAGCAGGGCAGTGATGCTGCTCCAGCTCTGTCAACCAGCCCGTCTAATGGGGTAGCGGCCAGCGCAGGCTTCGGGCGGGAGCAGAAGCAGCTCTGGGACAGTGGGGGTTTGTGTCTCCATCCAGCGTGGATACATCTTGGAAGGAGCTCAGTAACGTCCTCTCGGGGATCTTCTGCGCCTCTCTCAACTTCATCGACTCCACCAACACGGTCACCCCCACTGCCTCCTTCAAACCCCTGGGGCTGGCCAATGGTGAGAAGCCCTGCGGCCATGTCCTTCTCCCGGTTACCTCTTGTCCAAACCTTTGCTTCCTTCCCCTCAGCTTCCTCCTTCCTCAGTGGGGCCAGATCATCAATCCCGCGGGTGTGCAGGCCCCAGAAGAAGGCTTCCCAAGACTGTGCAGTCTGTGCTTTGCCTTCTCCTAGGGGAGGAGAGGCCCACTCTCCGCTGGGACTGTTAGGGTGGTGGCGCCAGAGAAGTGGGGAGCAGGAGTGTGGGTCCTGAGGGGGGGGCCTCAAGGCCCACCCCAGACAGACCTCTGCCCTCCTCAGACACGGATCACTACTTCCTCCGCTACGCCGTGCTGCCGCGGGAGGTTGTCTGCACCGAGAACCTCACCCCCTGGAAGAAGCTCTTGCCCTGTAGTTCCAAGGTGAGGCCAGCGTGGTCTGACCGTGGGTGGATGGAGTTAGCAGATGCCCTTTCTGCCGTCAGCTAGGTGTGTTTCCAGATAACCTCTGCCTCAGGCCCAGGTGCCCAGGGCACCGACCTTTCCTCTCTTCCCGCCTCCTCCAGGCAGGCCTCTCTATGCTGCTGAAGGCTGACCGCTTGTTCCACACCAGCTACCACTCCCAGGCGGTGCACATCCGCCCTATTTGCAGAGTAAGTCATGGCGAATGGGGGTGGGTGCCATCCAGAGGCTCAGAGAAAACGCAGGCTGCGCCGGTAGGAAATGGCAGATAGAGGGATGACTTCTTGGGGCATTGGCCACGCACCAAGGAAACCGAGTGGTGGCCTGGCAAGCATTCCAGATCTTTGTCATGCAGCTTAGTGGTTCAGAACAGCTACGCAGTGTACCTTCCAGGCCAGCCGCTCCCCGGCTGGCGTGACCTTGAGTGAATCATTTTGTTTCCCTGAGCCTGGTTTCCCCATCTGTCAAGTGAGAGTAATGGTAGTAGTACTTCCCATGGTTCTTGGCAATGGTTCCCACTGATGCATAAAGCTGCTGGCACAGGGGGTGGCACAGAGCCAAGTGCTCAGTAGTGAGTAGTAGCAAATCAGTGGGTAGGAAGATACATCGTAGACCAGGGACCAAGTCCAGGTAGGAGTCCCGGAGGCTCTGGGGTTGGAGTGATACGTCCTCACTGCTGCTGTCTGGCCCTTGGGTAGAATGCTCGTTGCACCAGCATCTCCTGGGAGCTGAGGCAGACTCTCTCCGTGGTCTTTGATGCCTTCGTCACGGGGCAGGGGAAGAAAGGTAAGCTACAGGGCAATTTATCTCTGCTCCCCCACTGCCAGCCCCACCCTGTCTGTGCACATCAGTCCTAGTCCCATTCTCAACCCTGCTCTCTCCTCCCCAGACTGGTCCCTCTTCCGGATGTTCTCCCGAATCCTCACAGAGCCCTGCCCCCTGGCTTCAGAGAGCCGCGTGTATGTGGACATCACCAGCTACAGCCAGGTACCAAGGTCTCCAGCCATACCCATTGCCCCCTCCCCAAGGCCAGTCTGCCCCTCTCCTCACTTCTCAGCCCTGCCCTGTGTCCCCAGGACAATGAGACATTGGAGGTGATCCCGCCTCCCCTCAGCACATACCAGGATGTCATCCTAGGCACCCGGAAGACCTATGCTGTCTACGACTTGTTTGACACGGCCGTGGTCAACAGCTCCCGCAACCTCAACCTCCAGATCAAGTGGAAGAGACCCCCAGAGACTGGTGGGTGAGGGGGGGCCACCACACACTGAGATGTCAGCTCATCACCGTGAGATAACAGGCTAGTGTTTAGACTCCGATCTCTAGAGTCGGCATCTGGTTCTACATCCATTTCTTCAAAGCTCTCCCGCCTTGGGCAGGTTCCTAACCTTACTGCCGCCTCTGGAAGATCGGGACAGAAACACCTTGCAGACTAGATGAGATACCTAATGTAAAATATGGAGTTTGTCCATGCATTCATGTAATCAACAGACATTTTTTGAAGACAGAAGGATAGTACCTGCATTTGAGAAACAATGTCTGCTTGACATTGAAACAGACCTCAAACAATTCATTGCAGCTGTGTTCAGTGTTACCCAGGAAAAGTGCAGAATACCATGAGAGCAGCTGGTATGGTTGGCAGGGGCACAGAGCTCAGCACATATGACTATTTAGGAAATAATAGTAATTCTGTATCGCTGTCGGCTGGGGAAGATGGGGATGATTCCAGAACACAGGCTTCCCAGTTCTGATAGAAAAGTTCTTCGCCATGTCCTCCTGGCTTCGAGACTCTGAGTGTGACCTGGGGAGTGGAGTGGGAACAACTCTGGCCTATGGGCGCTATTAACTGCTGACTTTGGTCTACGCAGAGGCCCCGCCGGTGCCCTTCCTGCACGCCCAGCGGTACGTGAGTGGCTATGGGCTGCAGAGCGGGGAGCTGAGCACGCTGCTGTACAACACCCACCCGTACCGGGCCTTCCCCGTGCTGCTGCTGGACATCGTGCCCTGGTACCTGCGGCTGTATGTGCACACCCTTACCATCACCTCCAAGGGCAAGGAGAACAAGCCAAGTGAGAGCTGAGTCTCCCGCCCCGTGCGCTCTCCCTCGGGGTCTCCCCGCCCCTCATTTCTCAGGGTAATTCCTGAAGCCCGTACCCAAGAAAAACTGCACAGGCAGAAAACGTTAGGGATCGTTTGACACATGGAAAGGGTAGCCTCACTAATGCCAGGTTGGGGTAATTTAGAAAGCAAAAAGAATCAGCACTCACAGACTGTGATTCTTAGTGAGACCTGAGGAGGGCAGTGGTTTCCTTTTCCACTAGCTCCTTCCTGGGGCCCAGACACAGTCTTTTGTGATGGTTCACAGGCTCTCTGCTAGCGGAAGAGCTAGCAAGAACAACAGAGTATGGGGAGTAAAGAAGATTACAAGCCGGGAGGGAAGAAGTGTTGTTTTTAAAATTTATTTTTATTTTCCGTTATTTTTCTGAAGGGGAGTTAATATTTCCCGATTGCTTTTGTTAGGTGCCAGGATGGCATTAACTAAAGCATTGTTACTCTCTGGAGTGGGGAGAGACTGATGCTTTAGGAAGGTCTTCTTGGGAGAATCATCGCGCGTGCACGCACACACACACACACACACACACACACACACCATGGCCAGGCTTCACATCGTCTTGAAACCCCTCTGTCATTTTCCACAGTCTCAAGCCTGTGGTTCATAGTTTTACTTACTGTCACTGCTTATACCACCTTCAAAATGCCTACTTTGAACATCCTTTCTGTGTATTTTGTAGGTTGTGTTTTTTTTTTGTTTTTTTTTTACTTTTTGCTCTGGAAAACTTCAAACTCAGCTGCAATAGTGTAATCAGCTACCCTGCACCCGCAGTAGCTTCAGCAATCTCTGGCTTCCTCTCATTTTGTATCACCCCCGCCTCCCTCCTCGGTTAGTGTGGTATATCGGGACGAGGCTCTGAACAACTGAGCTACCCAGCCAGGGCTTAAGTCTCTTTTAAGCTGTAACGGTTTCCTAGTTTTGTTCTGTTGGGCAAGCTGGGTCATTTGTACAGAATGTCCTACATTCTGGACTTGTTCTGTGTCAATGCTTACATGTTCCTCCATCCCTGTATTTCTTGGGTATTGGTGGTTAGTATCAGAGACTTGATTAGATTCAGGTCCTCTGTTTCTAGCAGGAAAACGCTCAGTTGGTTCTGTGAACTTGTTGCATCACTTCTGGCACTTGACGTCTGCTGCCCAGTTTCCGTGATGTGAAGATTGATCAGTTGCTTGCCTGGATGGCTACCCTGGAAATACCTTTTTCTTTGAGACCCTGCTCCCTTCCCTGAGCCCGCCCAGATCCGGGCCTCAAGGCCTCCATAGGTAGGGCAGGAGGTGCAGGTAGCTTGGCCCCGGGGCGGGGTATGGGTGATGCTTGAGCCTCGCCTGTCTCCAGGTTACATCCACTACCAGCCTGCCCAGGACCGGCTGCAGCCCCACCTCCTGGAGATGCTCATTCAGCTGCCGGCCAGCTCGGTCACCAAGGTCTCCATCCAGTTTGAGCGGGCGCTGCTCAAGTGGACCGAGTACACCCCGGACCCCAACCATGGCTTCTACGTCAGGTGGGCTACGACCCCCACATGTTGCCCCCACCCTCCTGACCCTTTTTATCTGCCTCCAACCCTGGCTCACGGGATACCTGCCTGCTTCCCTGCAGCCCATCTGTCCTCAGCGCCCTCGTGCCCAGCGTGGTGGCAGCCAAACCCGTGGACTGGGAAGAGAGTCCCCTCTTTAGAAGCCTGTAAGTGTGACCTCGAGGCAGCGGCTCAGATGGTCCAGGTCCTGCAGGGTGGGCTGGGCTCGGTGTCGCCTCTTCCCCAGCGATGTGCAGCTTTCACTCAGTCCTAATAAGCGTCCAGTGTCTGTAATGTTAATATGGACTTTATAAAATGATTCTAAAGTTTCCAAAAGAAGAGATAGGTGAGAAGAGCAATATTTAAAGCCTATATTTACTCAATGATGCTCTTAACAAGTATTTGGGTGAGCACTTACGGAACACCAGGAACTCCAGAGAGCACCGGCTGCCCAGCAGTAAACAAAGGACTTGCCGCTGCCCGGCTACTGCAGAGCACATCCATGACCAGGAAAACGACCATCCTCTTCCTTTTCTAGGGGCCCTGAGAACCGCCAGAGGGAGGTTCTGCTCTAGAGAGCAGTCGGGTCCCAGGTGGTGCTGGGAGTGACCTGGTGGGTATCCAGGAAGGCTTCTCTGAGGAGACGGCCTTTAGCTGAGAGCAGATGGCTATGGAAGAGGCAGCCAAGTGAGGCAGGGCCAGCTCTCCGTCAGCTTTCTGCATTGACCTTCATCTCAGATGTCTTCTGTGGGCAAGGTTGGGAGGCTAAGAGAACTTTGAAAATCCCGACCGCCAACCATTGGCCCAGTGCAGCCTGAGAGGGATGGGGTGCGACAGGGAGGAGCGGGGGTCCTGCCTCACCACTCCTCCCTGACCCCCAGGTTCCCAGTCTCCGACAGTTCCAGCTACTTCTTGCGGCTGTACACGGAGCCGCTGCTGGTGAACCTGCCCACGCCGGACTTCAGCATGCCCTACAACGTCATCTGCCTCACGTGCACGGTGGTGGCCGTGTGCTACGGCTCCTTCTACAATCTCCTCACCCGCACCTTCCACGTCGAGGAGCCCAGGACGGGCGGCCTGGCCAAGCGGCTGGCTAACCTGATCCGGCGGGCCCGCGGCGTCCCCCCGCTCTGAGACCCTGAGACCTGGCCCTTCGTAGCCAGGGCTGCGCTTTCTCTCTGGGGAGGGCTGGTGTGACCCCAAGGGCTGTTTCTGGTTCTTGCTCTCCCCAAACTGCTCTTGGACCAGGCCAGGGCTTCGAGCTGCACTGTGTAGTACAGTAGCAACGAGCCAATGTGGCGTTTGAATTTAAATTAAAATTTCACTCCCCCCGCTGTGCTAGCCACCTTTCAGGTGCTCAGGAACCGGAAGTGGTTAAGGGGCTACTGTATTGGGCATTTCCATCAGCACAGAAAGTTCTCGTGGGCAGCACTGGCCTAGATCCCGGTTGTGCGGCCACGGTGGTGTGGCAGATGGGATTTACTAGTTGTGGAATAAAAAATGGCTGCTTCCTTGGTTCTTTGCCTCCTGTCTCCTTCAGGCTGGGAAGCACGGGGGACTAGGGCTTGTTTGCTGAACTCCCCTGTCTCCTCCCACTGCAGCCAGTCTGCTTACTCCTCTCCTCCTGGCCCCCTGGGACAGTAGTTCCCAGAACTCCGTGGGCTTGGCTGGGAGCGTTGATGTAAGCACATCCATGACCATGAAAACGAATCGTCCTCCGCCTTTTCTAGGGGCTCTGAGAACTGGTCCCCTATCAGCAAGGACAGAGCTGCAGAGGCGGGAGTTGTGTGAGGTGGTTTTCTAATGATTGTTCAGCACAACTTTTTTTTTTTTTTTTTTTTTTTTTTACAGAGAGAAAGGGAGAGGGACAGAGAGTTAGAAACATCCATGAGAGAGAGACATCGATCAGCCGCCTCCTGCACGCCCCCTACTGGGGATGTGCCCACAACCAGGATACATGCCCTTGACCAGAATCGAACCTTTCAGTCCACAGGCCGATGCTCTATCCGCTGAGCCAAATCGGTTTTGGCTGTTCAGCACAACTTTTTGTTTTCCACAAGTAAGAGTGAAAATGACGCGGCTTCCTGGGGTCCAGACCCTGCGGATTCAGTTGGGCTGGGTGTAGCCCGGCCTTCGAATTTTATCGGGCTCCTCGGGAGCTTGTGTTGCAGGTGGTCCTTCGAGCGCCCATGGCTTTGAGGCCAAGCCCATGGGGTTGAAGCCTGCCCTTGCCCACCTCCGCTTCTGGTTATATAACTCTGGATTCCTGTAAAACAGGTCCTTCGGTGCATGCCCATCCCTTCCCTATCTTCCTTCTCTTCCTCTGGCACAATTGGCATCAACTGTATGAGTGACTGGCAGTCTGTCCCTCCCTCCCATCATAGCGGTTTGGCTTAGAATGCCCTGTTCCACCAAACACACACCCCATTCAATTGCCCGAGCCAGATGAGTTTGCTTCCTCCAGGAAGTCTTCCCTGAAACACTGGACTCCCACAGCGTTCCTTCTGCTCCCTCAGCTCCCTGAACTTGCCTTTACATATTCTTTATCACCATGGGTGTTACTTTCCTTTAATTTCCATTAGACTATGGGCTTCCTAGAGACTCAGGGGCTGACTTCCAATCTGAACCTGACCTAGGTAAGGACATGTAAGTGCTCAGTTAGCAAATGTTAAATGTGTGAAAGGTTATAGGCTATTCTGGCTTGGGATTTGGAGTCCAGGGGGTAGGGATGGATAAGGCGAGGCACACCTGTGAACCCCACAAGTAAGAGTGCCACTGTCTTTAACAAAATGGTGGTAGTGATGTTCGTGGAGCCAACACAATGGGACTGTTTAGGTTGCCTCTGAGGGTTCCCAAGAGCCCTCAGAACACACAAGTGATGTGTTCATCTATGTGTGAGTATGAAGGGAGCAACTTAATCAAGATGCTTTGACTTGCCGAGACCGGTTTGGCTCAGTGGATAGAGCGTCGGCTTGTGGACTGAAAAGTCCCAGGTTCGATTCCGGTTGGGGGCATATACCTTGCTTGCGGGCACATCACAGTGGGGCGTGCAGAAGGCGGCTGATCAATGTCTGTCATCGATGTTTCTGACTTTCTCTCTCCCTTCCTCTCTGTAAAAAATCAATAAAATATATTTAAAAAAAAAAGATGCTTTGACTTGAGTTTATTCCCAAAGCAGTAAATGAGCAGGGTGTAAATGCAAAGGCCCAGGTGTGTGAATGTCTGAAGCTAAGCGGTCTTGGCAGTATGCATGGAGCACGGAGTTCTACCTCCTGCCAACGACATCCACTACTGTGTCATACGTAATCCGAGCGGTGACAACACCCTATATCTCTGCCTAGACCTCCTTCCTGAACCCAGGTTGCCACCTGGGCCATCTAAAGGCATCTCAGATGTAATATCTCCAAAACTGAGCTTATGATACCCTCTCTCCTCACCTCAAACATGCTCATCTCTGTTAATGGCACCTCTCCTCTTCCCAGTTGCCCAAGCCAAAAACCTTGGAGTCATCCTTGATTCTTCTCTTTCACAATGGGAATCAGTGCTGTGATTCAGTGAACCAGGCAAGGATCAATTCATTTCTCTGGGAGAGAAGAAAAGTATGGTTAGTTTTGACTTGGCACATAGCAGGTACTCAGTTCTCTCTCTTTCTCTCCCTCCCCTCCTCCTCCCTCCTTCCCTTCCTCCTTCCCTTTTTCCTTCCCTCCTTCCTTCCCTTCCTCTTTCCCTCCCTCCTTCCCTCTCTCCTTCCCTCTGATGCTCAATGTCATTATTTATTAGTGAATTTCATTGAATTGCTACTTCAAAATAGTTAATAGTTAATTACATATTTTACCTATTTTGTCTAGATTTTGTCTTAATTAAAACAGGAAGAACAATGGGTAGATCTATACAATAAAAGTTTCATTTTTTGATATGAGCTACTGATTAAACACTATTGTATATGTTGTTTTTCCTTTAAGATACTTTTTAAAATGTATTTTTAAAATTGGTTTCAGAGAGGAAGGGAGAAGGGGAGAGAGAGAGAAGCATCAAAGATGAGAGAGAACCATTTAATCGGCTGCCTCCTGCTCGTCCCACACTGGGGATCGAGCCTGCAACCTGGGCATGTGCCCTTACCAGGAATTAAACTGTGACCCTCCTGGTTCATAGGTCAATGCTCAACCACTCTGCCACTCTATCCGGGCTAAAATAAGTATTTTAATGTTCATATTTTAAAAACTACATAAGCATCAGGAAATATAAACTATTTTAAATATCAGTCAAAAGCTATCCTCAATCTTCAGAGTTAAAATCTCTGAGTAACAGTTAAGGACATGAAAGGGAGTGAGTAAAACATATCTAAAGTATGGAGATACATTTTGGGGTGGGGGCAATAAAATAAAGTAATTTTGTCCTGACACAAAGTTTTTTTTTTTTTCTGAATGAATAAAATAAGAGACGAAGTACAATGGACAGAGAAAATTGTTGAAAGTGTATGAAAAAGGAATCTAAGAAAGGAATTTTATGTGTAACCAAGCTACTTAGGTTGTATATATCTGTTATGAGTGATTTAAAAATTAATATTTAATATAAATGATGTACATTGTAAAACTAAGACAATTTTTAAAAATATATATTTTATTGATTTTTTTACAGAGAGGAAGGGAGAGGGATAGAGAGTTAGAAACATCGGTGAGGGAGAGAGACATCGATCAGCCACCTCCTGCACACCCCCTACTGGGGATGTACCCGAAACTAAGGTACATGCCCTTGACCGGAATCGATCCTGGGACCTTTTGGTCCGCAGGCCGACGCTCTATTCACTGAGCCAAACTGGTTTCAGCATAAGACAATTTTTTAATCTGCAAAAAAAAAAAAGAATTTTGGACTATTTGCTTCTGATAAGAAACCATAACACTGTAAAATGTAATCTGCCAAGAAAGCAAAGATTCTGTGTTTTATTTAAACAATTTTCTCTGTTTTCTGACATCTGAATTCGGCCTTTGATTACTTAACAAAATGCAATGTTGTCCATTGGAAGAACTAACCTTCTATAGTTGCCTTTGACATTTTTTATTGTTACTTTGGTCAAATAGGTAAGTATTGTTTCATTGTAATTCATAATCTTATTTAGTCAAGTATCTAAACATTTAGCCCCTTTGTGTTGCATCTGTATAGGTATTCAATAGAAGTGATCCAGAAACTGTAAAATTACTACAAGTCTGATATCTCAGCAGAAAATGTTGTCTGTCATCAAAATAACCACCAAGAGGACTGAGCCTACCCTAACCACTTTGGCTCAGTGGATAGAGCGTTGGTCTGAGGTCTGAAGGGCCCTGGGTTCGATTCCGGTCAAGGGCATGTACCCTGGTTGCGGCACACCCCCAATAGGAGGTGTGCAGGAGGCAGCTGGGCGATGTTTCTCTCTCATCGATATTTCTGGCTCTCTATCCCTTTCCCTTCTTCTCTGTAAACATTTAATAAAATACATAAAAAAAAAAAAAGAGGACTGAGCCCGAGTTTCAGGGAAATGCCTTAGCTGACTCTTGTGCAAAGGCAACCACAACAAAATCTAGAAAGATTGTGGCCTATTCTGCTTCTGCAAACATGACCGCTCAGAGTCAGTTTCTGCCATCCTGCTGCCTTGGTAACCAGGGAGCCATCTACCCCTCAATCAGAGACTCAAAGATGGGTCAGCAAACAGCTACAAATTAGGTCTGTCACTCCAAAATCTGGAGGGTGAAACTTCTCAGGAAGTTTCACAGGTGGGACTTGAGTGTTCAGAACAGGCCTCCCAGGATGTGTTACTTTGGTATGTGAACTATTTTGTGCTAAAGGTAATCCTGACCCTATGACTCAAGAGAAGCTTTTATCTCTCTCTTAGAAAATTTAAATTTGGGTTTTTTCCAAGTAAGATAATAAGAGTTATTACTAAATATAACTATCACTTACCTATCTGGGGCAGGGCCAACATCTAATTACTGAACATCTAATCGGCGAATGACCCCGCTCCCTTCAGAAAGCCCAAGGATCTTACCTTATTCCTTGACTCAGGATGCCATAGATACCTTATGATACCTTTCTGTCTCTGACTCTCATGTATGTGGAGTTCCCATATGTGTATATGTAATGAAATCTAGTTCACCTGTCTCCTGTGAATGGAATTATTAGACCAGCCCCCAAACCCTAGAAGTATAGAGGAAATTTATTTCTCTCCCACAGGTGTGATAATGATCAAACTAGGAACCCTGAATCACTGAGCATTTACTCCCCAGGGAGCTAAGCTTTCTTTATTTGTCAATCTCAAATACCCTCACAACATTAACCCTAAGAAATATGCACAAGCCTGTTCTACAGATGAGGACACTGAGGCCTAGAAACACTAATTTGCCAAATCCCTGACGCCTGATGGTGAAACAGGCAGTCTTACCCTGCACTCCTATTTGAGTTTATCTCCAGCATGTCAAATGAACCCAAAATGGGTCTGAGGCCTGCTGGGAATACGTGATAAAGATATCAAGGGTCTTAATAACTTCAAAACCTAAAACATGACTTGGGAATTCCCAGAAGGTTGTTTTGTTTTGTTTTGTTTTAAATATATTTTATTGGTTTTTTCACAGAGAGGAAGGGAGAGGGATAGAAAGTCAGAAACATCGATGGGAGAGAGACATCGATCAGCCGCTTCCTGCACACCCCACACTGGAGATGTGCCCGCAAGCAAAGTACATGTCCCCGACCGGAATCGAACCCAGGACCTTTCAGTCCACAGGCCGACGCTCCATCCACCGAGCCAAACTGGTCTTGGCTATTTTTTTAAAAATATACTTTTATTGATTTCAGAGAGGAAGGGAGAGGGAGATAGAAACATCAGTGATGCCCTAGCTGTTTTGGTCCAGTATATAGAGCGTCTGCCTGTGGGCTCAAGGGTCCCAGGTTCGATTCTGATCAAGAGCTCATGCCCAGGTTGCGGGCTCAGTCCTTGAGGTTTCTATCTCTCCCTCTCCCTTCCCCTCTGAAATCAATAAAAATATATTAAACAAAAAAAGAAACATCAGTGATGAAAGAGAATCATTGATCAGCTGCCTCCTCACAGCCCACACTGGGGATTGAGCCCCCAACCCGGGCATGTGCCCTGACTAGAAATGGAACCTGGGACCTCCTGGTTCATAGGTCCACGCTCAACCACTGAACCACACTGGCCAGACCCAACAGGTTTGAAGAAAAAAAAGTTAAGAGTTATTACAGTACAAGACGAATCTGTTCTCCATCCTTAGCCACTGGATTAGTTTGAGATGGTAATCCTTTAGATTGGTGATTTTCAACATCTTTCATCTCAGGGCACACACAAACGAATTACTAAAATTCCGCAGCACAACAAAAAATATAGATTTTGCCAGTTTGACAAAAAAAAAAAGGCATAATTTGATTATTGACATCAAACAGCTATTGTTGTGTTGGCTGTTGTCATTTTTTTTATTTGACAATCTAAGGGGGAAGAAATCAGTGCCTCTGACTAAATCAGGTATGGCCTGTTTTAAAAATTCTTGCAGTACAGCAGGTGAAAATCGCTGCTCTAGATGGTTAGTGGTCTGGATAAGGGGTGACAGGCCATCGAAAAATGAATGTAATGTGGTCTGGTTCTGTGAACATCATCCTAGTCCTTCAGGAGATAAGGGGAGGACTACCTAAGACCTCATAAAAGTGTTGGAATGTACTGTCTTTTGTTTGGTGGTGAGATGACTCAATGAGGGGCCTTAGATAGCTTTCAGATGAGGCCTGAGAAAACCTACCCAGTGATTAGATTAGAACTTTCAATCCCACCCCACCTCTGGGGAAGATGGGACGGTACTGAGACTGAGGTCAAAGGGCAGCAGCCAATGATTCAGTCAACGAAACATCAACAAGACCACCCCCCTCCCACCTCCCAGTGGAACATCACAGGTATGGAAAGCTTCCAGGCTGGGGAACACCCCAAGGTGCTATGGTATGACATACCCAGAGAGGGAGTGGAAGCTTGAGCCCTCTCCCTTCACCTTCCCCCTTGCCCTGTTGAATCATCAATCTCATAAAATTATGGTGAGCATTTAAATGATATATTTGTAAAATGCAAGTGCCTGACAGAGTAATCCCTCACTGAATGGCAGCTCTGATAACAGTCATAATAATATTATTAACAAGTAATACTAAGTTATTATTTTTGATCACCATTCATTAATAATTGCAATGGGAATAAACTTGATATGAATTAGAAGAGTTTGGCTTCAGTAACTCTTGATGTTGCTGTGTGATCTTAGGCATGTTGCTTCATCTCTCTGAGCCAATTTCCTTCTTTGCAAAATATGGTGATGGTTTCTGCCTTAAGAAATTCATGGGTTTGGGCATTTTTGAGGACTATGTTGGTTATGGTGCTGAAGTGTTTTGAACACTATAGAACAAAGCAACTTATTGAAAGCACATACAAGTAGGTTTTTAATTCCATGGACTTTTTTAATGTGCTGGCTGGTGCTTTTAAGAAAAGAACAAATAACATATTCATGTGTAGTGTCACCTCCTAGAAGTCATCTATGGAAAGTCCCTCAGGAGTGCCTAAGGAGTGCCACAATTTCTCTTCCACATGGGTTGCAGTCTTTCTCAGGGGTAGCTAAAGCCCACTTGCTCCAGTGATAGGCCTCACCCTGTCCACTACTGTGCCGTCCCAGCTTGTTCTTTATTTGACTCTCTGGTCTCTCTGAAGTGTGCACAGGAGGTGGAAGACATTGCTGGTTTTCTTTGGGATTAAAGACACCCCTTCTTCAGCCATTAGGAACCACTCTTTACTTAAGCCCTGCAGTAGAAAGAAGTGCTACCTCAACTGAGCCTGCATCCCCTTCTATTATGACCAGGGTGATACACACTTATTTATTTATTTATTTATTTATTTTTATTTATAAAATTTAAATTTTAATAAATACTCTTTTCTTACTCATCACGGGCAGCAAACTGTGCACATTTTACTGAAGCAATATTTAATAGACACCTTTTTATTTTGTGCATCACAACTATAAAAATGTTTTGCATAGTTCCATTTAATGGTTTATAACATGCAACTGCATGATATTCTTCAGTTTATCTGGAATGTGATTAATGTATCCTAGCTGCCGATTTCTACCACCTCTGGAAAGATCTAGATGTGTGAAAAAAGACTGTCCCCCACACAAAAGTGACCATGTCGATCCCTAGATGATTGTATGGATAGACCTTACACATTGTTTGGATCTCAGCACAAACGTCAAGTCTTCAGGGAGCACTTCCTGGGTTCCCTCCACCCCTAACTTACTGACATGAGCTGGCTTTCATTTTTTTACAGTATTGATTGATAGTTTCTATTTAGTAATTTATCTGCTTATTTTTCTCACTAGAGACTATACTCCAAAGGCAGATACCTTGTTCATCTGGTTTACCACTGTTATGGTGAACTGTTGTGCATAATGAACCATCCCAACACTGGTGGCTTAGAACACCTTGTTATTATCTTTTGTGGTGTTGTGGGTTGACTTGGATCAACCTGAATGAGGTTGTGTCAGATGGTGGCTGAAGCTACAGTCATCAGAAGGCTTGACTGAGCCCTAGCTGGTTTGACTCAGTAGATAGAGTGTTGGCCTGGACTGGGGGTTCTGGGTTCCATTTCAGTCAAGGGCACGAATCTCAGTTGCGGACTTGGTCTTCAGTAGGGGGCATGCAGGAGGCAGCCAATCAATGATTCTCATCATTAATCTTTCGATCTCTCTCTCCCTCTCCCTTCCTCTCTGAAATCAATAAAAAATATATATGTATATTTAAAAACAAACAAAAAACACAAGGTTTGATTGAGCTAAATGTCCATGCTCCCTTATAAGACTAGCACTTGGTGCTGGCTGTTGGCTGGGAGCTTAGTTGGGGTTGTCACATGTGGCTATATATGGAAAATGGATGGAATAGATGGAAGAGGGGCCAACATAATACTTGGATAAGGCGAGAATGATGGAAATGGTGAGAAGTGGATTCTGGAAGTAATTACATATTTCAAGCCAGAGTCCATAGGGTTAGCTGCTAGATTTCTGTGGGCTCTGACAGAAAGGGAGGAGTTGTGGATGGCTATATGGCTTTTGGCCTGGGCACCTGGGAAAATCAAGTTGCCATCTCTGAGATGGAAGAAGCCTGGTAAGGAGGAATCAAGAATTTGATTTTGAGATGTTATGTTTGGGATGCAGGTAGACATCCAAATGAGGATACACAATAGAATTGCATTAGGAAGGATATAAGGGTGCATGTGGTCATTCAGCCTTGTAACAAAAGCTTGAGCTGCAGAGAAGCCAACTGATGGGTGTGAGAATGTGCAGAAGGAAGATTGGACGTGGTGACGTTGGACAGGGAAGACGAGGAAATGTCAACAGTGAGGCTGCGGTTATGAATCTCTGGCCCGAAATAATGAGGCAGGAGCTTTAGCTGTCTTACTGATAAAGGTGTTGAGTTTAAGAAGATGGGACACCCAGGTGGAAATGCTCTACCCCAGGCAATGTGCAAAGCCATCAACCGAGGGTGAAAAAAAAAAGAATGGAAAAAGATTGAGTGTTGTAGACTCAGAGGAGTGGCGTGGAAAGTGACATGTACTGAGCACCTACTATGTGCCAGGCAAATTGCTAGTGCCTTATAGTCATAATTGCCGATAGGCTTTCAAAGGTGCCCATGGGGATGGCAACATCATCCTATTTTACCTGCAGGAAATTGAGGCTCAGACAAGGTATGGGGATTGCAGGGTGGCAGAAAGTATCTAAATGTGGTGGTAAAAGTCTGTGAGTAACTCTGAGAGAGAGAATCTCTGAGAGTGGTGTAATATAACAGAACAATACCCAGCATCACTCACTTAGCACATATTATGTGACAAGTGCACACGAATCTTCATCTTGAAACCTCACAACTTTGGGAGATTTTATTCCATTTCAAAGACCAAAAAGTTGAAGCTCAGAGCTGTAATATCTTCTCTGAGATCACATAACCATTAATGGCAGGAGTTAGGAATCAAATTCAAGACCCTTTGGTGCCAAAGACTGTCCTCTAAAAGAGGTTTGAAAGCTGCGCCATAAAAACCCTAGAGATCACAAAGGGGACTCGGGTTCTGCAAATAGGGAAGCTCTGCTTTTAATGTTTTGTTTTTGTTGTTGTTGTTTGTTTTTTTGTGTTGGTTTGTTTGCATTGAAACTATGTGGGAAAATAATTTTTGTGTAAAGAATTTGGCTTGTGTCATGAAGGCCTTAACTGTGAGTTGAGATGTGGGGTGAGGGCTGAGAAAAGGCCATTGGATTTGGAAATGAGGAACTTGGTGGTGACCTGGGGATAGGCATTAGACCTCATTGATTGCTAGCAACACAAACTAATTATGGCTACTGTAAGCAGAAAAGAAATTTGTGAGAATGGTGTGGGAATCTATTCTCCCTTCCTTAAGTTAGCCTCTATGGATTCTTCATCTTGCAACTAGCAGAGTTGGAGGGAAGGCTAAAAGAGGCCGACTTGGAAAAAATGGTAAACAGGGCAAAACGGAGTCTTCCCAGGCACCTCTGAATGAGTGAAGTGCATTTCTGGTCTTTAGTCACTCGTTGCTCACGGTTAAAAATCCGGGGAGAGCATCTGTTTGGCCAGTGCTTGGTGATAGGCAAGCAGCTGCACCAGTCCTGGGCAGAGGAAGAGTACTGTTATCAGAAAAAGTTCACATGGATGCTACGAAACAAAACAACAAAATAGCCAATATACTCAGAGAGAGAGTTTTCTGTGGAGTGAAGGAAGTTGGTGTGGATCCAATGGTCCAAGAGGACGAGGCCCCGTTGTGCAGTTAAAGACACCCTGGTCCTGGGAATTTTAGAAATCTTCAAGGTGAACTTGTTTATAGTCATCTTAGAGTGGGTGTGCCTATATCTGACTAATATCACCTCCCATTGTAAACCTTTCTCGCTTTCTTATTTCCTTTCCTCCTTTCCTTCCCTGGCAAATATTATTTTATGGTCATGAAGTCATGTCCAAAATCTTCGATGCATCATCTATGCTAACTTCAGATGTGTGTCTATAATAATGAAATTATTGTGACCCCATGACTACAAGCATTTGGCAAGTGTCTTCCTTCTGGGTAACTGGCTGTGTTTCCTCCAGGAAGTCACTTTCATAACTGAATTTCAGTTTCTTCACTTGTAACCTATCATAATAAAAGCATAACATGCTGGTTAGAGTGGACGTCCTTCTGGATAAAGCCGGGGCTGCAAGGGCTGAGCTCCTTGCATGAATTTTGTGCATCGGGTCTCTAGTACAGTAATAACAATACTTAACTCATAAGACTGTTAAGTAAATATTAGCTACCTTTAATTGAGTACTTACTATTCAACTACCCCACAGCTCACAATTTAAACATCCTCCAGACCAGGCAAGTAATGCGAATGGAAGTAGCTGGAGTGAGGGTGAGGGTATGTGAGACAATAAGGAATAGTGGAGAGTATAGGAAAGTGGAAAGAAGTCTTCCCCATAAGGTGAGCCAGCTGGAATGCAAGTTCCCAGGCTCCACCTGTCAAAGTAAAAAAGAGTCTGAAGGCTTTGCTAGAAATAAAAGATAAAGATTTATTCAAGAGTCTTGGGGTTTGCAAACTGGAAACAACGAGGAAAAGACCCAGAAGCGTTCCGAAGAGGAAAGAAAAGTTAAGAGTTCTTTCTTTTTCTTTTTTTTTTTTTTTAACAGTTCTTATAGTAAAAAGCACATTCTTGGGAATAATCCGTCCTCCATTCCTAGACTGATTCACGATAGTTATCGGCTAGATGGCAGGCGGTGTTTGGTCATGCTCAGTGATCTGGACAATGGATGTCAGGTGGTCTGCATGTGTGAGTCCATCGGAGGGTAATCAGAGGGCTATCTAGAGGTTGATGTATAACCAGGCATTGATGCAAGACTGGAAAGTTCAAAAGTTTATGTTCCCAGGCTCATTAAAGCAAGAATGGAATAGTTTTCTCATATCTCAGCCTACGTGATTTTGGTAATATAGCAGCAGCATGACTCCATTTTATCTCTTTACCCTATTCCTCACATCCCAGACCTACCGGATCAAAACTCTAGGGGTGGAGATCTCCAAATCTGTGTTTGAACAAGCTCTCCGAGTGGTTCTGCTATTCGCTCAAATTTGAGACCCGCTTACTGTGACAGAGGACAATAAGATTATGTCACCAGATCCTTTACTTTTTCTAGGAGAAGCTAGAAATTTATTATTTTTTATTTTTTAATATATTTTTATTGATGTTTTTACAGAGAGGAAGGGAGAGGGATAGAGAGTAAGAAACATTGATCAGCTGCCTCTTGCACACCTCCCACTGAGGACATGCCTGCAACCAAGGTACATGCGCTGGACTGGAATCGAACCCAGGACCCTTCAGTCTGCAGGCTGACGCTCTAGCCACTGAGCCAAACCGGTTTCGGCTAGAAATTTATTTTTATGTGAAATCTCTTGCTTTCAAATCTTGGCTCTTAATTCAAATTTAAAAAATACATGGTGTGGGATAACCATAGGTATGATTTAGCCAAATGTGAAACCTCTGGCTTATGCGTTCCTCCTTTAGTCCTTAAAATAAGATGTAGGAAGAAGATGTAGATCCAAAAAGCGAAGTGTCGCTCTAAATTAATAGCCAGGAAGTGGCCAGCCTCTGACTTGGCCCTAAATGTATTTGGTTCTAAAGCCTCTGTCCTTTTCACTTTTTATGTCAAAGAGAAAATATAGAAAATATATGAATGTCCCTAGCCCAGAGACTAGCATCACAAAAGTGAGACATCTTTTGCATGTCACTGACCATTGACTGATGAGCATTTCTTCTCCATCCCCTACCCCACCCTATCCCTTCAGCCTCAGGCTAATCCTCATTCCTGCAAAAGAGAGTCAATCTTGGGGAGGTGGGGGGAGCCCATGAGGGCTGGGGAGTGGCGAGGCCGGGCAGTTTCCTGGCTCAAGGAGCTGGGTAGGGGCCTGAAAAAAGCGGTGGGCAGCAGGGCCTAAGGCTGAAATGCCCAGTGGCCAGCTGGGTCCACAGGCTAACACCGCTGCTCACTAGAGTTTCAGGAGCTGACCCAGAGTTTGCCCCCACGTGGCTCCTGCTTCACTGCTGTTCACTTCTCTGAACTCAGAGTAAACAGACCTTGCCCCTCCCAGTGAAGGCATGTCTCTAGTCCCCAGGCTGGCATGGACAGTTGGGGGTTGGGAAGGCATTCTCAGCCTTTATCTATCTGAGGGGACAGTGGCTGGAACTGAGCCCAACCCCTGTCCTCCCAGGGGTCACAGCCTCAGACCCCCCTGTAGCCTTCAGCAGCAAAGCCTCCTGGGACTTACAGAATCTCAGCTTGTTGGAGTAGGGATTTTGGAAGCCACTTCTTGTTGAACTCCCAGGGTAACTCTGTTTTGGCATTTGCTTGGCATATTCTAAAGCTTGTCCTCAGCAAGAGGAGATACCATTTATCCATTTTATATTAGGGCTGGGTATCTATGCCCATCCCGTGGATCTACCCCTGAGTGAGTTGCTGTCCCATGTCAGGAACATCACATTCATGTTCTCGGTGCACTCTGGTATTCCTGACATCTTTGTAGATGACAAAATGGCAGCTCAGAACAAGGGGGTGCTTCATTCCAGGTCCCCCAGCTGGAAAACGGGGGACGTTGTCAGACCCAGACCCCCTCACCTCAAGGCCAATGCAGGACGTTCCCTTTGATTCCTTCCTCTGAAACAAGTGTCTGGCCCCCTATGTGTCGCACAGTGGGCGCCTGGAGAGAATTTATGATGGAATGGGGAAATGAAGGGCTCGGACTGAAGGAGACCTGGATTCAAACCTTGTTTCCATAGCATTACATGGGAGCTTTCTGGGGGAGGGGGTTAAGCCCCCGACACCCAGGTGACACAGCTGGTGACAATCTCAGCTCTCTATTCATTGGTTTGCTGGAAACTCCGTAAATAATGAACACAGAGCCGGCTTAGTCAGCAGCTACATGGCTGGTGTGGGGAAGAGGAAGAAACAGCCCCAACTGCTGGAGATGGTTCGCCTGTTTGTTCCCTGTGTGGGCCTCGGTTTCTCCTTCAGTTTGGCTTCATTTATTCATAACAGTGGCTTTTCCCTGGCCCTTGCTGTGTGCTCTCGGTCACTACACGGGACCTCATCAGTAATGCCTGACCGCAGGTCTAACCACTCAGTCCCCAGGCTGGCTATCCAGTGTCTTTGTGGGTCCTGCCCTCTCTCCCTCCCCCTCTGACCCTGAGCTTTATGGGGAGACCCCGGCTCTTGGAATGGGAACCCCAGGGTCTTGTCGCGGGCCGGGCCCTTCCCTCTGGCGGCCCAGCCGCCCTCAGGTCCCCGGAGGGAGGCGGGGAAGGGGAAGTGGACAAGGGTCCGGCTGCGGCTGGTCAGCTGCGCCTGCCTGGAAGCTGATTAGGTTCCTGGTTCCCACCGGGGCCAAGAGCGACACCTGATCCCAGGGGATTGTGAAACGGCAGGAGGTGGGCCGTGCCCAGCGGCTCCCCCCGGCCGGCTCGGCCCCGCCCCTGCCCCCACCCTGCCCCCCCACCTCCGTGCGCGCCATTAAATCCCCCCAACCCGGCGGCCGCGCCTCTCACCTGCACCCCGCCGGGCGCAGCACCATGACCACCAGCCGCCGCGCTCCGCTGGCCGCGCTCCTGCTGGGCCTGCTGCTCGGCCCGGGCTTCGCCGCCGTCACAGGTGAGCGAGCGGCCGCGAGAGGCCGGGCCGGGCAGGCGCGGGCAGCCGCGGAGGCATCGCCTCTCTGCGGGCTGCGGGGAGAAGCAGGGGTGCTGGGGCGGAAGTGGGGAGACCCAGGAAGACGATAAACCGGGGATCCCCTGGCGCTCCAGGTGGTGACCCCCGCCGTGGAGGCGGCGGCGGGGCCAGAGGACGGTGGGCGGGGCGCGCTTTGTGCTGCCGGCGAGACTGAGTCTGGGGGACCCTCTGCCCGGACGCCCGCGGCTCCGGGGCTGTCGGCCGTTCGGGGTGCGGGTGGGAGGCGGCGGGGCAGAGGGGTCCCCTGAGGATAGAGGGCTCTGGGGCCCAGGCTTAGGCAACTCTCCGGTGCCGGGGACCCCTGGCTTGGGAGTGGGGTCTGCTGGAGGCTGGAAGGGGAGCGCCTTGGGGCCAGGGGCTGAGAATTCCGTGAAGCTTGAGACTCGGGGTTCCCGGAGCAGGCGGTGCGCATTCTCGGGGCCCGGCTCCGGCCCCCCCCAATCTCCCCGACCAACCGCACGTCTCCCATCCACCCCCCAGCCCCTCCAGGCACCGCAGCGCCGACGACGGGCGCGGCACCGAAGTCGAGCGCAGCACCGAGCACGGGCGCGGCCCCGGCCCCGAAGTCGAGCGCGGCGCCCCGGGCGGGCGTGTGCCCCGAGCTGCAGGCGGAGCGGAACTGCACGCAGGAGTGCGGCTCGGACGCCGACTGCGCCCCCGCCCTCAAGTGCTGCCCGGCGGGCTGCGCCGCCCTCTGCCTGCCGCCCAACGGTACCGCCCGGCCGGGGG